>OX463862.1:19899937-20036361 GCA_949825065.1 Odontocerum albicorne
TATATATCATATATGTAAAAACACACTAGCTGCACTAGGTCAACAGACTTCCTTAGGGCCCTCATATTAACCCTGTTTTATAATATAATAGTTTTATAAATTCCACAGGATTCCGGAAATGAGTATCCTTTGAGTTAGTTTATATTTTTTGAGGTAGTCTTTTGACTTATAAAGAGTCTCTGAAAATGCACTTCCGTATATGCAAGCCTTGAAATGAAGCCCCATGTGCTTCTCGAGGACGAGGAAAAAAGTGCTTTTGAGTTGATAACGATTTTTTTTTCTATTGTTGATATTTTTTCCTGAGGAGAAAGAGTTCTGTAAAGTAACAGCTATCTGATTCCGTCTTTTATATTTTATTTTCAATTTGTATTGGTCTTGTATGTCTATATATAGGGTCTTTCAAATTGAGCGTTTTTTTTTAAATTCTTGAATAAAACACAGATGGCGTTGCGAACTTGCCTGGGTCTTATGACATTTGAGAAGTGTAATGTATGGATTTTAAAAATAGAGTCGTATACAATACTATATAATAACTCGTTCAAATTGAGAATTATTGTATCTATTGTAATCTCCGGAAACGGTAATGTTAATTGGCCACCAAGATCATGTGATCTGACACCGTTGGACTATTTTCTCTGGGGTCACGTGAAAATCCAGGTCTATAAGAATGACCCCCAATCAGTTCCTGAGCTGAAGGACGAAATTATTCGTGTTATTGGTGAGTTATAACCGCAATTATGCCAAAATGTTGACAAAAGAGTGGACATCTGTGGAGCTGCAAGAGGTGGATATTTGTCGGATATTGTTTATTGTGTTTAGATGGCATACATTATACTTCAATGACCAATAAAAAGTTTTATGAAATCAAAGCAAATTGTGTGTTTTATTCAAGAGTTAAAAAAATTTATTAAAAAAACCGCTCAATTTGAAAGACCCTTTATATATTTTTAAAAGTTATATATATTGGTATTTCAAGACATTGAATGTTATGATGACGACTTTGACTTTTAGTTGCGCTGATACTGTACATATATACATCTTTTATTTTGTATGGATCTGTATTCTACTTTTCATATGAAAGTTAAGAGTGACGCCTGGTTTGGTGCAGTACAGACTGTCCGCTTTTGGATACTCCAGTATTGTGTTGGTGAATATAAATATAGTTGAGTTATAGCATTTTTGTGAGAGTGTGATGTATGTATGTACTTGTATACGTATGTTTGTTAAATTTTTTGCGTCATGATTGTTTCCTTACATTTATTTTTAAAATGTAATTGTTTTAAGTTGTTTCATTTTTATATTTTGTAATGTATTAAGCACTCTGTGATTGTAGTTTTGACTGTTGTACGTATATACATACCATCACGTAATTTCCATGTCGAGGTAGGAAGGGAGGACAGGGTGCCAGACGTTATGAATATATCATAAATACTGTTAAGAAAATATCATATTAGCAGATTTTGGTACAGTTTATTAGTCAATGGCTCCCAATGTTGATTAGTTAATAGCTCCCAATGTTGATTAGTCAATAGCTCCCAATGTTGATTAGTTAATAGCTCCCAATGTTGATTAGTCAATAGCTCCCAATGTTGATTAGTCAATAGCTCCCAATGTTGATTAGTCAATAGCTTCCAAAATAATATACCTGCATCATCTTCGTATATTTTAGGGCAAATAAGAATTGCATCTTGAATTGGTGATGCTACCGTATTTCCCTTTGTTCTACAAATGTCCACGTGATATCATGTCTCAATTAACAATGAGGCGCATCACCAAGTTTCAGACACCTTTCAGAATAACAAATACGTTATGATTCATGGTTGCTGATTATTTCATTGAGTATTTTGTGTGGTTACGCGTGTCTCAGAGTTCCTGGTCTAACCAGCGTATCGTTGGCATTGGATTAAGTTAATAAAGATGTATGTAAAATAAACATGTAAAGGTTGTGTGGTTAACGTGCTGACATTTTGGGCAAAAGATCGCCAGTTCAATGACCCTTTTTGAGCGATGTTATTTTATTTTTTTCCCACTGAAGATTGATGATTGAAGATTGATAGGTTCAAAAATCAAATGCGGAAAAGATAGATTGAATCATTTTTGGAGCATGCTTCAATACCATACGTTTATGTATGGTATTGGAGCATGTTCCATAAATTGAAATGAAGTATTGTGAAATGTCAACTGAGGAACTGTGAACGCGGACATGGAAATGTAATGGAGCCGAGTGGATGCTGTAGAAATGTATGCATTGAGAAAAATACGTAGTGTATCGATGTATAATAAGATGAGAAATGTGATTATTAAAGATGAAAGTGAGCTAAAAACGAACGTGTTAAGTATGGTTAAACAAACACATTGAGGCTGTTTAGACGTTTTGAATACATGAATAACGAAAGCCTGGCTAAACTAATTAATAATGCAAGCTTTAGTTGAATTCGTGATAGAGGACGGCCGCGAAAGGTTTAATTGGGCCAATGAATGAAATTTTAAAATGTGGAGAGTTATGGAATTAAACAAGATGTATGAATAGATGTACGGATATTAAGGAAGTATGTTGTCATAGGAAAGTTTGACGCTCTGTCCACTCTACCTGCCCCAACAGGGAAATGGCGAAATAGTGTGTATGCATGTATCGACTGAACTGATGAAATTGAAGTTGTCATTCAATAACGCATTGGTTATGTACACTATTAATTGTATTGGATTACAGTTTCATTGTATGCAATATAACGTAGCGGGTTTATTACCATATGGCAATCTCTTCTAAACCAACCAGAAATGTGTTAAACAGGCTTCAAGTGAAAACGAGACTGGAATACTTTTAAAAAAATCTGTGTATCAACGAATCATGATCGTGGTTTACCGGTTAGCATTTACGCTAGCGCATCTTGATTCTATTCCTGGCGGATTCATTTCCGGATTGCATTAACTCGCTAATTTAGATTATTTTACAAATAAAATTTTGTTTTTTTATAGCTGCTTATTGTAAACGATTGAAGTGCTATTAAGCAACACAAAAAGTAGCGCTATATAAAACTCCGCTTAAAAAAAGAATGCGGTAGACTAAATCTGCCGATCGTCTTGGAAGTTTAATTTCCTTGCCGTAGGAATTTAAGGTTATTGTAATTTATTTTTAACAAACACTGTTTATTCCACTTTTTTATAAAAGTGGAATAAACAGTTTTTTAAAAAAGTGGAATAAACAGTGTTTGTTAAAAATAAATTACAATGTCTTTAAACCTCCACAACGTTAATGCCTTAACTATAAACAACAATTTAAGGTTAGATTTGTCAAGATTGTGTGCTTGCTGAAGTGCAACAGTATGCACACAATAACATAATACGCACTGACAATCATACTCAAAAACGAGGGATAACCTTTAAAATCGGGAATTGAATCCGAAACCTCCGGTTTGGGAGACAGCATCTTGCTAACTAAGCTAAGGTGGTCGTCATAACACATTTTATTTTTCGGATAGGAGACGGCAATCTGAGAAAACGATATACGGATTAACTTGATCTAACCTTTTTGAGATATTAAGTTATATTTTCTAGCTTGCGATGACCCTTTACTTCTTAAAGAGCCTCAGCCTCTCCTACGACTTTTATTCGCTTCATGTGACAATAAACATTTATCCAACCGCATTTTCTAGTGCTTCAGTATAATTTGGTGACTTGCGATTACTCTACAGAAGTGCATCAAAACGTGGCAAACGACCGTGAACAAACATCTCTAAAGCACTACATCATCTTGACAGTCCAAACATGATGCAGTAAGCAATGTGCTCTACTTTGAGTTCTTTTAAACCTCTGAACATGTAGTTTACCCCCAGATACCTCGATACATAAATACATACAGTCACCCCGTTTCCCTGACTGGGTAGGCAGAGAGGAAAGAGCGCCAGACTTTCCTATTTATACACACATCCTTAATGTCTTCTACACCCATACAACATCTACGATTTCTCTGACTTTCTACGCTTCCTTCTTTCAGAATATAATTTACTTGATCCAACTATACTTTCCTTGGTTTTCCTCTCACACGTCTTCCACTCATATTTGCTCTATACACGTATATCTGATATTTGTTAATGATTTGAAATGTTTTTTTATTAACGTTGTTTCCTCAAAAGTTCTAGAGCCTTTGCAGAATTTTGAGCAACATATTTCTTCATTAATTCGTCATACTCAATACATAAATACATTAATTCGTCATACTCAATACATAAATACATACTATCACACCGTTTCCCTCGTGGAGTAAGCAGAAAGAAAATAGCGTAAGACTTTCCTATCTTGACACACAATTTTCGCCACTTCCACATTAATACACCCTCTTATACAGCTTCTACGATTCATCTTAGTAATTATTACTTTTCCTTCTTTAAAAATATATTTCACTTGTACAACCATATTTAAGTTGACCTTCCTCTACCACACCTTCCATTCAATTTGCACTGTATATTTGTTTTTGTTAGTCTTTCTTAATTTATTCGTTTCACGTGTCCAAATAATTTAAAAGTGATTTTCTTCACCTTCGCTTGTTAATGATTTGAAATGTTTTTTTATCAACGTTGTTTTCTTAATAGTTCTATAGCCTTTTTAGAATACTGAGCAATATACAGGGATGCGTTTTATGTTTCAGACCGATTTTGTTTGGCTGTCATTTTGATTCGGCTGTCATTTCACAGTTTATATTTAACAGTCGTGGAGAGTGGTCGATAACCATTTATTATGGATCATCTAACTCCGCAACAACGTGTTGAAGTTATAAAAACATTTTATTAAAATAATTATTCAATTGTGAATATGCGAAGAAAATTGCGTGTTTTTTTTTTTGTTTAAACCATTGCCAAGCAAGTCAACCATTATATTTCTTAGGGTATTTAAGCAAATATGTATAAGTTATAATTTCTTGTAAAACATTACTAGAATATGTAATAATAACCAATGGCATTCAATATGCTGTGGTCAATTATGCAAATTATATTATTTAAAAACATGTCTAACGACAATTTAAATAAACGATTGTCCGCCGTAGATGGAATTTTCCACCTACGACATTCATTTATCATTCGTTTCGATTATCATACTGTAAAAACATTTATAACTGTTCGTGGTCTTGGTAAGACTGGTGATTCGGACATATTGAAGAGCGTTACAGGAGACAATATTGTCATCGGACCCAGTAATTGTACCTTCGGGTCTAAAACCACTGGAGTAGTCACATAGTTGGATATTTCACATTGCAAGTCTTGGCCAAACTACCTCACATAAAGAGGTGACAACACTCACATACGTAATCGGTTCGTACGTACGTTGTTATTTAACGTACATTTGTATTTTAAATCAAATGGTTTCTGTGAAATTAGTATTTAAAAGTATGTAAGGAATATCACATGAAGTGCGAATATTTCATACACATATACGTATCATTCCGCCGTGTTCCTTGGGGTGAAAGCAGAAAGAGTAGATCTCCAAACTTTTCTACCCAAGTACACAAATTTTGCCCCCTCCATGTTCATACATCTCGTCATGCCAAATCTTCCATTAATCATACTTATCCCTTTACCTTTTTTCAAAGTCTGATCCATTTGGTCCAGTCACGTTTTCCTCGGTTTACCTCTTCTGTACACACTTTGTACTTCTGACTTGTATACTCACTTAATCGCTCTTTTATGATTCATTCTCTCCACATGTTCAAACCATCTCACATTTTCTTTCGTCATCTTACTTAAAACATTTATTCCATCCATGCATTCATTATTGATGGCTTTATTCCACCTTCTTTCAAACATTGACACTCCAAAAATATTCCTTATTGCACGCATCTCTACACCATAAATCTTACCTCTATCCTTCTTCTGTCAAGTCCAAGTTTTGCTTCCATACATCAAGGTGGGCACCAAAACACTATTATATATACATTGTTATAAAAAAACATAAGACAACAATGGCCAACAATGTTTTGATTAATAATATATTAATTACTGTTCAACAGAAAAATATAAATAATAAAATAACTTTTCAAAATATATTATAGTTTTTGATTTACTGCTGTCATTACTGACGGGTTATTCATAATTCTGTGATCTTTCAAAAATTTGTGATTTATTTATTTGTTAATTTACTATTAAATTCACAAAAATAACAAAGACATTCAACCATGGCACCAAATAATTTCTTTATGTTTAAACAATAACTCTATCAAGCGAGGAGACACGGACGGCGCCTCCATATAAACAAAAATCAACCACCTAACAGGAAAAAAAAAATCTTGAAATCTCCAATGAACAATAACAACCCGTCCCATCGATAGACACCCCACCCCACCCCCACCACTCTGTTATTTTGTTTTATGATCTTATCAAGAAATGACGTCTGTCAAATCATATTGAAATAAATGAGGATATTCTGAAATATTATTTGAATATAGAATTCCTTGAATTTTATATTCAAATTAATTAATTCCGTTCATAAATTTAACTATGTATATTCATAACATATGTTTTTATCATATATTAACCAAAAATGCAAAAATTCTATATTCAAAACATTTATTCAGCTCCGTTCATTGATTGAACTATGTACATTCATAATATACGTTTATACATCAATCATAAATGCAAAACCATTTTCAAAACATTTACTCAGCCCCGTTCATTAATTTAACTCTCTCTCCGTGGTTGCAGTCCTAAGACTGGTTTGCAGCAATTTCAACTCTTCTCCTCCATTCCCCCCTGTCCTGTGCGGCTCTTTTTAAATCTGTATATGTTGAGCAGCGCACGTCCACCAACAGGTCCTCCAGGTACTCTCGGCGTGGGCGTCCCCTAGAGTTTGTCCCCTCGGTCATACCCTCCATTATGGCATGCAAGAGGTCCTCTTGTCGTATTATATGACCGATCCATCTTGCACGCCTTTCGGACAGGATCCTGAGCAGGTGCCTTCCTCCTTCGATTCGTTGGAGAATCTCTTCATTTGTGATGCGGTCTCTCCAGGAAATTCCTAATAGTCTTCTATAGGACCACATCTCAAAAGCCTCTAGTCTTCGTCTATCTCTTTCGGATAGGCACCATGTCTCGCAGCCGTACATCAAGATACTCCATACATAGGTCTTGATGAGGAGTATTCTCAGTTTTAGGTCTATATTATTTGATTCTATTATTTTTCGACCTTTTATTAAATGCAAGTCTAGCCTGATGTATACGGCTGTCGACCTCGCTCTTGGACCGACCGTCCCATGTTATTTTGCTCCCGAGGTAGACAAACTCCTCGGTGTTCTTTAGTGGTTTACCCGACATCACTATTCTCATCTGGTGTTGCACTCGGCCTACAGTCAGCAGCTTTGTTTTGTCTTTATTTATCTTCATACTGTAGTTATTTTGAAGAATGCTTTCCATAGTTGGTAAAGCCTCTTGTAGTTCCTCTTCACTTTCAGCAACCATAGCAATATCGAGTATATACGAGTACTTATGTTTACACGAGTACATCAATAAAACATGCAAAATTCTATGATATATTCAAAACATTCCCTCATTCGTTCATTGATTGAAATGTGTACACATATTCATAACATATATTTTACATCAATCAAAAATACAAAAAATCTATATTGAAAATACGTTTTAAAGAATCTTAAATTTTCCAATATGACAACTGTCATTTCTCGATTGTTTTGTTTTTGATTTTTGTACTGTGGCCGACGTGCAAATGGCTCAAATCTGAATATTAAAGCATATATTATATTTTAAAACTTTTTATTCTGATAGATATGACTTGACGAACCACATTTTAGAAACCGCAGTAAATATTGTAATTATTCATCGTTATAAATCATTCAAAATATGTATGTGATATAATGTTATTAAAAGAAACTGTAATCACGGTCCATTTTTATCACTCGGTCAGCCATTTTATAAAATTAGTTTTTCGTAAAAATCGATTAATGTTCTAAAGCCGCTTAGACACGATGCTTGATTTCACACGATTTTTATTTATGAACGTTACAATTTTATTGATTGACAACATTCGAGTTAAAATATTACACACAAACATAACATGATGTAATTTCTTCTTAGATAAGGTAAATATGACAGAGCACCAAACTTTCATATTACAATATACTTCATTCGCTTCCTCCACATCTATACATCTTATGACAGAGTTTCTTCAGATTCTAACTTCTTACCTTTTTTTCGTTCAAAAATGTATTCGCTTAATACAAACTATTCTCGGCATCCTCAACGACGACTCCTACTTATGCTTGTATTATAAATTTATTTCTCAGTATTTCGTCACCCATCCACCCAATTAAGTACTGTATTAGACTTCCATTGTATACGATAAAGCCTAGTGGGTGTATTACTATGTGGCAATCTCTCCCAACCAACCAAAAAATGTTACAGAAGCCGTAAGTAAAAACTAAACAATAATTCCAGCTGGTAACCGATTTTCTTAATTACAAGCGAGAATCCACTAAGATTCTGGAAAATACTGAATACGGCCGGATAAATACTGTAGAAATGTGTGCACTTAGAAGAACACATAGGGTGACAATGTATGACAGAATACGGAATTAAGGGATGCATGTGATCTTAAGATTGTGTTGAGTGAGATGAAGATGAGCATTTCGAGGTGGTTTGAGGACGTGGAACGAGTGAATAAAGAAATATACACAACAAATGTGAGTGAAATGCTTACTAGAGGAGGACCAATGGTGGTTGGATCTAGTGAATGATATATTGAAAGAAGAAAATGTAAGACAAATCGTAGGACTTGTATGAGAAAGTGCATAGATGTAGAAGAGGCGAAATATGAGTCAAGATGGGAAATTCTGGCACTCTGTTTTCTCTGCTTACCCCAGCAGGGAACGGCGTGATGGTACCAATGTATAATTCAAATTATTTAGCAAATATCACAATATTTTGGATCGTGTCTAATAGGCCAAATACAAATTTAACGTGATGGTGGAACCTATCATCTGAAATCGTCGATCATTGTGTCATAAATTTATCAGCATTAATGGTCCAGCGATTAGCATGCGTACTTAGCAATCTTGGATCCCGGGTTCAAATCACGGTCGACTAATTGGCCTTGAAGTGATTTCGGTCATTAAATTGCAGTAGAGAGATAAATCATCGATTGTTTTGTCAATTTCGAATAACAGATGATGGAAGTTTCACAAAACAATGTCGAAGCGCATAAAAAAGTTGGTGTAAATCGTGGAAGAAGACGACCGAGGAAAGTATCAGCTGAATCAAGGAAATAAAATATTTAAAACCAGGAAGGGTGAGGAATAGAGAAGCGAAAGATGTATGATACGTCGTAAAAGAAGTCTGGTGTTCAAGTTTTGACATTTTCCGATTTTGTTGTTTTTTTTTAATTTTTTTTTTAAGTTTGTTTTATGGCTGATTAGAATTATGTTTATTTTGATAATTTTTTTTACATAATTATAATTGAAACATATTTTTACAAATATTTTTAAAATTTATTTGTTGTATTAAAAAAGCGTAACTTACATACACACATATTATCACGCTGTGTCCCTTGCGAGGTAGGTTGAGATAACAGGTCTCGAAACTTTTCTTTTCAAGAAAACAACTTTTGCCTCTTTCACATTTATACATCTCGTTACGTACGATTTTCTATTTACCTATCATTTTATCTACTTAATACAGCCACATTTTCCTCTTTTACATCTCACATTATATTTTAACACGCACATACGAATCTATGTAAAAAAGTGTGATTTAATCTCATACTCGTAAATGTTATATTATTAAAATGAAATGCTAGAAGACCTTACGAGTGTATACAGCATTGTCTTGATACTCTAACAAGTGTTTAAAAAGCAGATGCGCAAGTATAATGCTACAAGGTATCTGCAAGATCCAGGTGAAGGTCAGTGCAACACAGTGCACTTGTGCAAAACTAGAACAAATGGCCGTGAAACGTCACATTTGAATAACTCCAAGTTTTCCGTGTTTACTTTATTATGACCACAATATAAGATTAATCTCCGTGGGTTAGTTGGTAAGAGGCCTGTCTTCTAGCCCAGAGTTACGGACACGATTACTACATAATACATACAATCATGCCATTTCCCTGTCGGGGTAGGCAGAGATGGCAAGCGCCAGACTTTCCTATCTTGACATCTGGATGGCATATTTTCAATTAAGATCTTATTACACACATTCTTCGCCTCTACTAAATCCACATATATATTATACAACTTTATTTGACTTTCTACGTTTATTTCTTTCCGAATATCATTCACTTGATCCAACCATACTTGAATTTCTTTGGTATTGTTCTAACACACCTTTCACTCACATTTGCCCTATATTGCCCTGTTTTGTCAGTCTTTCTTCATTCATTCTTCACTCGTGACTATTATATATCCAACAATACATCAAGGACGTGGATAAAATTATTTTTTTTCAATTTTATTGTATAATTGAATTATTGCAGCGAGTTCCTCGTTTTATATACAAAAATGAAAAGAAAGTAGTGCGACATCTGTTCATAAAAGACAGAACTATTTAAATTATTATCGACAATAATGAGCTGTTTATGTGACATTTTTTTCACTTCGGACGAACTTCAAAATATTCCGGATAGATCTGGGCAATTTATTTATTATAATAATATTTTTTTTTTTTTCAGGCGATGTCCTGAAAACCCTTTTGGGTGTATCGATCGACCAACTATTGGATAAAAGTGAACCAGACGTATCTAAGCTTAAACTTGATTTGTGGAAAGGGGATGGAAGGGTACTGTACCTCTTACTTCTTATTATTATCATTATTATTTTTACTATTAACAATATAATATTTACAATCCGTAAAGTACAAGTTTATTACAATGCTATAATCTTCCATTTTGCGGATAAAGAGAACCACATCACCAGACAAGGTGCTGGTCAAATGGAGCAAAACTCAAATATGTTATTAGGCTTCTGCGGTTCGTCGCATCAATTGGGTAAGATTTTTACTGTGTGGCTTGATTTATGATGCCGATGTTTTGAAAACGTTACAGTTTTCATCTTCAGGACTTGTTCATAGTCAATTTCGCCACAAGTACTCGTAGATGCGCGCCGGATACCGCTGGCCAACAGTACAGTTTCAACCGCAATGTGAGCGCATGAGTCCATTTCGGTTTGCAGTCCTTGCATAAGCATATGGTTCTTTTCCACTACAATAGAACGATTGCGCAGCTTCCAGAAATGTTGAAATTGTTGTTGATTTGCATTTAGTTGCAAATTAGAATGAAGTTATTAATTTTTACTTAGTTATCGTTTTGACTTACAACTAAATTAAAATTAACAACTTCAACATTTGTGGAAGCTGCGCGATCGTTTACTTGTAGCGCAAAGGAACCATGCGCTCACGTTACGTTCGCGAACCGGGACAGGCCCATTCGCTCATGTTACGGTTGAGACTCTGTTGTAGGCCAGCACTATCCGGCGCGCATCCACTTAAGGCGAAGTTGACTACGAACAAGTCCTGAAGATGAAAACTCCAACGCGTTTGAAACGTCGGCACCATAAGCCAAAACATGTAATAAAACATTCCGAAAAACCTTATCTAACTGGAACAAAATTCTTCTCTGGGCTTATTTTTCCATCCAGGTCAATCCTGTGCCATACATATAAACTAGGATGTATTTAAATGGACCGAGAAAAGAGTATATATTCATACGTACGTTTTAAGAATTCTGGATTCACGTATGTTTTTATTCCAGATTATCTACAACCTCACAGATTGCGCAAAACGTATTCTGGAATCAAGAAAAATTGACCTCAACCAACCAGTGGTGATTTTCCTTCACGGTTTTTTGTCTAGCTCGGAGAGTGAGGGGCCACTGGAAGTCACTAAAGCTCTCACTTCTACTGGTCTTCAGAATGTTATGGCTTTGGACTCCAGCAGCCTCATAAGGTTCTTCTACCTTCGATCCAGCACGTGTGTTCGATTCGTTGGAGCAGCGCTTGGAAATGCTCTTGTAGATTTGTATAAAGGTACGTAATGTTGGACATGTCTTCGATCATCTTCACCTTTCATATACGACACTGCTCAATTTTGATATTTAACAATTATTTGACGATTTTTCTTCTCTCGTATAGTTTTTGTCTCATAGTTCAGGATTCTTAACAATGATGCAGCCAGACAATTTATTTAATTTTATTTACACATGACAAGAAACATACATAATTTGCGAAAAATAACAGGTAATTTAATTTGGACATACAATTTTAATGGATCTGGGTTTGTTGCCTTACATTTGTCGTGTCTCCAGTAAACTAGGCTTTTGCCTGTATCTCACTGAGGATATTTAGCATGAAAAAATAAATCGATACTTCTTTCCGATTTTTGATTACACAAAAAAAACCCCGTTGCACGTTCTCATCAACCTGACAAACAGTGACACTCAATTACAACTGGAAACATTATGCGAAATCAAACTCCTCACACATCATCACTCTAGAAAGGCCAAAAATTTTCATCCCATAATATACCGCACACAATCATAAAAATAAAAATATACAGAAATACAAATATAAAACAACAAAAAGAAACCCACCCTCAAGAGTTCACACAAACCTTTTCCACACGTCATTCATCCTGAAAGCCCAAGTACTCAAACTTCTGTCGCAATAACAACCATGCACCGATCGACTGTCTAAATGATTTTCCTCCCTTTACCTTTATTGAATTCGGCACGCTATTGTATGTCATGGGAGCTAAATAGGCATATTGCCTTTGGGCAAAAGAGGTTTTAACTCTAAGGATGGTGAACATTTGATTTATTTTTTCAAAACAGGCTTACCCCAATTACTTTGAAAAAATACAAGACATTTTAAAATTGAAGAAAAATTACATAGAAAAAAATAAGAAATTATAAAAAATAAAAAATAATGTATATGCATACATACGAGTATATACACACAAACATATGATACACATATTACAGTCACTTAAGTACGTTAATGAGTGCTTTCTAACGCGCTCAATCTAAGGAGAAAATTAACTTTTGTTACCAGGAGACGCAGATCTCTTCTTACGCTCAAATAGTTATACCCGAGCATGCCCAGCAGAAATTGAGTAGGATAAAGCCATGGATAGAAACTGAACTCTCTCATATAGAGATATCGTAGATATTTTTTTGTACTTTCTCCACCATGAGTGAGTTCTACGCCCCCACCGGGCTCCAAATGCAAGCATTGCTTTCTAGTTTGCTACTGATCAATGAATTAAACAACATTTTGAGCACCAATTGGTTTTCAAACGACTTAGAGATTCTCAATACAAATCCTAGAGTTTTATAAGCTGAGTTGCACATAATTTCTATGTGAGGACCAAACGCGAGATTGCTGTGGAACAAGACATCCAGATCTTTAATATTATCTGTGCGGGGTATAGGTATAGATTCTAGTGTATATCTATGGAATCAAGACGTGTGAGCGATGATACGACATAAGTTTGCACTTTGATGCATTGAAATATAACTTATTATTGTGGCTCCACTCACAAACGTTGTTGAGATCTGACGGTAGATCTAAACAGTCGGTATGAGAACGATTTTTTTTAAAGATTTTGAGGTCATCAGCAAATATAAGAAACGTGGATTTTTTTATAACTCTACCTATATCATCAATAAAAAAAAATAAGGTAGGTCCAAGATTAGACCCCGGTGGAACACCTGAGTAGGCAGTTAAGTAATCGGAGTTGTAGATTCCATGTGAAAAAAATTGTTTTCTTTCTGTAAGATAATCTGACAGCAGCCTTAGCAACCTGGGATACCAAGTTCACTCATTTTTTTGTGATTGACGCGATCAAAAGCTTTTGCAAAGTCATGATACGAACAATCAATCTGATTGCCACTATCTACAGCCCTTGAAACATAGTCGGTGAAGACCATCAGATTGGATTCGGTAGATCTGCCTCTTCTGAAGCCATGCTGCTCATCAATTATATATGGGTCCACTAACGACCTTAGTGTGCGATCCATAAACATTTCTAGGAGCTTAGCTATCGAAGAAAGTATGGCGATTGGTTTGTAGTTGGTTACATCGTCCTTAGAAACATTTTTAAATATGGGAATAACTCGAGTCTTTTTCCATTCACTTGGAAAAGTATGGACTCGGAAGACAAAATTAAATATGTAAGCAAGAGGTGCAGAAAGCAATTCAGTACAGCCCTTAAGAAAGAATGTAGGTACTCCGTCCGGCCCAACTGCTTTCGTGTTTTTCATCAACTTTATTTGTTTGAGTACATCAAATGTAGTGATGCTTAGGTTAAATCCCGAGGAAGTATGGTGTTCATCAAAAACAAATGCCTCGGAGTCCCTACAATAAACTGTTGAAAAAAAATGGCGAATGCAGAAGATATTTCGGGACCAGTTATTTGATTCCCATCCCAATTCATAACATTAAGCACTGGAGAATCGTTACGCATGGATTTAATATGATTCCAAAATAGTTTTGGTTCACGTACCATTCGACATTCTAAGTTCCTTATGAAGTCATTATAAGCCGTGCGAATGTTATGTTTGAGCTGAGCGCGAGCACTTTTGAAAGCATCGTAGTCACTCAGACGACAAGAGTGCTTCCATTTTCTGTGAAGAGAATCTTTAAGTCTAATATTTCTAACAATTTCACTTGTGAACCACCTCGGGTATTGCCACTTACGTAGCTCTTTAGATTTTACGGGGAAGCACTCATCAAATACTCAATAAACATGTTGATACAAATATGCTACCGCCTCGTTCACATTCAAAATTGAATATAAGGGATTCCAGTTAATATCCCTTGTCTTCAGATATAAGGAATGTAAATCTCCTTTGTCAAATCGCCATTTTTTAAACACTGGATTCTCAAAATTTTTTGGAGATGCATTTATTTGATCCTTAATTAAGAAGACTGTGAGATCGAATTCTAGTGCCGGGTGATGAAGATCTTCAGGTACGAGATGAAAAGGGGCGTGTTGCACCTTGGTGCTAATATTTGAATATATTAAATCTAGAAGCCTGCCGTAAAAATTATTGATATTATTAAATTGTAACAAACTGTAGGCAGTTGAAACACACAAAAGTTCGTTTTGAATCCCCCGTGCCCCTATCGCGCTATTTAAGTTAAAATCGCCAAGAATTACTACTTTTCTATCTCGTATGTAATTTACTTAAACTGAAATGTTGGTACAGAAGAGCGAGTACTTCTCCTCAGTTGTGTTTGATGGGAAATAAACAACGCACACAAATATTACTAAAAAACTATTTACAGTAATTTTGACCCAGAGATCTTCATTATCCGTTTCTAGGAATGAAACTCGTTCAGCAAGAACCGAATCAGAGTTTCTCAATCCAAGTAACACGCCGCCACCACGGTGTCTCTGCTGAGTCTGCATCTTCCCTTCCTCTTGATGGTAGTGCCAGAGAATGGATTTGAGATGTAAATTGGCTATGTTCAGGACCCAATACTCTCTGAAAAGCTCCGCCATGGGATACCGGGCAGGAAGTTAATTATTTTCACAATCAATTTTTGGGAAACCTGCATATGTGTTTTTGGGTTAAGGTAAATTAAAGGCAACCAACCCAGATCCATAAAAATTGTGCCTACATTAAAGTACATGTTGTTTCACAAATTATGTATTAACAAAATTTCTTTTCATATATAAATAAAAAAATATGTATCTCGTTTGCTCTCATCGTATAAGTCACACATAAAGATTACGAATACGAGATACCTAACTTGGCATATTTTCATAGTGATGGTTCTGCTATTCCATATATGTTCCAGTTTTCACATCACATTTTTGATAAATGCAACTCTTACCTTTTCTTGTTATTTTAACTAGAATTAATTTTATGTAAGGATTGGTTTTATTCAACATATCAACATAAAAGCTTGTGGTTGCATTTGAACAATCTTTCTGGTCTGTCAGCATACACATTTGAGAATCCAACATGATTTCATTGCAGTTGTCAAGTCTAATCAAGTCACGACAACGAGTGTATGATATTCTCACGTTACAGAAAATTGATCAATTGACACAGGGTTATGCTATACTGAGGATGTTATCATAGTTTTATATAATATCTACCAAAGAACCCTTTTCGGAAGAGAAACAGTGAAAGAAGACATTAACCAGCTCGAAGCTGATTTTATAAAAAAATATTTATATTATAAATCTAATAATCACTCTGAAATTAGTATTAAAAAGTGTGTAACGAATATCACACGAACGCAGTGTAAATATTTCATACATATATATCAACACATCTTATCCCTTGCGGGGTAGACAGAGAGAACATATCTTCAAACTTTTATATCCAAACACACAACTTTCACTTCCTTCACCTTCATACATCTCATCATGCACAATATTATATTATTCATATTTCTCACTTTACCTACTTTCAAAATCTGGTCCATTTCGTCCAGCCACGTTTTCCTCGGTTTACCGCATCCACGCACACCTTGCATTTCTGACGTGTATATTTGCTTAGTCATTATTTCATCATTCATTCTCTCCACATATCCAAACCATCTTAAAACTCCTTTCTTCACCTTTTTTAAAATATCCATTTTATCTTAAAAATCTTTATTTCACATTCTTTCAAACATTGACACTTCACAAATCAACAATATTTATAATAATTATTTAAACAAATTATTTATATAATTATACGAAATTTGCGACTAAGTGATTCTCTATATCCCCGAAATGGAATGTTTTAACATAGCTTTTTTATGTACGAGTATTTGTACTCCACGGTTCGCCCTCCATTAAAACGATTTAAATGTACGAGTAGATGGTGTATTATGGATAGGGAAACAAAAAAAGATAAATATATCCTTCGTATATTTCTGAGGTCTTTTGTAAATAACTGGAGTTGAAAAGTGACAAAACTTCGTGGAACTTATTCACTTTTTAATCCAATATAAACTATTGAAATGACCAAAAATCACTAATTGATAGAAGGCAATTAATGTATCATACTCGTAGGATAAAGCCTGACAACAGGCATGACTAAGTTCAATATTGATTTTATTTCATATTTCTTAAAGGTGGAGTAGATCCAAAGAAGATTCATATAATCGGCCACAGTCTCGGCTCCCACATAGCTGGGTTCGCCGGCAAGACATTCCGGGAGCAGACTGGACAGAAGATCGGTAGAATCACAGGCCTGGACCCTGCAGGGCCTTGCTTTTTCAGGGAGCATCCAGAGCTTAGGTTAAACCACGAGGATGCAGATTTCGTGGACGTTATCCACACTGATGGTGGAATTCTTGGACTGATGGAGCCATTAGGTGAGGGATTATATTAATATTGAAATACTATATTCAAGTCAGTACCAATTGAAGTCAAAAATATTTTTTCTGTATATGCTTGTTTTTCGCTTGGGAGTTTTGGGTTCGGTTATAGATAGTCTTGTTGGTGATCAAGGGTTTTTTTTTCGCAAAAAGCCTATTAACTTTCTTTTATCATTTCGATAAAGGATGAACCGCAATCTCGCGGTCTCAACGAACTCTTTGATGAAGGAACGATCGGTAAAAGTTAAGTTTCCAAATGGTTCAATCGTTTCAAATCCGGTGACACAAGTTTAAAAGATGATGAAGGAAGTGGTTGTCTATCTGATTTGGATGATCAGGCTCTTCAGATGGCCGTGGAAGAAGACAAAAGTTTGACAACAAGAATACTGGCCGAACAATTCAATGTCAATCATTCCACGATGTCTCTAAACGACGTCGAATACTTTATCATCATCAAACATAGATATATTAATAAGTGGGCTGAAAAAATAATAGTGTGAGCTGAAAAATATCTGGTGTCCTTGTAGCCGAGCTCACCTTCTTAATGGTGGGGGTGTATCTCGGCTGAAAGGGTGTTGGTTGATTGGGATGAACAAAGACCTTTTGGTTTTCTCTTGAATATGTTTTATTTTCCGTTGCCTTAGCACGTGTGTGCAATTGAGGGATATATTATATTCGCGTGCTATTATTTTTATCAGTGTACCTGTTTGTGTTAACTGAATTTATTGTGGTGACTTCTTATTTAATGTCATTTTTGCTTTTACTTTTTGTTTTTAATTCATATATATACATACAAGGGTGTCTATTGGTGGGTACGTATCTTGACTGGAGGGATGTATAGAGATGAGCCCAGACGTTTTATAGATTCTCTCTTAAATGTATTTTCTTCGGCATTATCTTGAAATATACTCGTATATATAGTATGCAATTTCAAGATATATGTATGTTATATACTATGTTACTATCAATAAAACTTTATTTTATGTGAAAAAATATAATTTTGTCCCTTTTTCAATGATTCTTTCATTTATCACTATATGTGTATAAGTAATCTCCTGTCTTAAATTTACGAACTTTTCAGGTCACGTTGATTTCTATCCCAACTCAGGAGAAGAACAACCAGGCTGTGCCATCACACCTTGCAGCCACAGTAGAGCATGGGAGCTCTTCGCAGAGTCTATCCTCAACCCCAAAACTTTTTCATCAGTCAAGTGTCCTGGTTGGGACACTTTCAAGTCTGACGGATGCTCAAACTCAGATAGGACCAACATGGGCCTCGGGGCTGACTCTTCCAAGAGAGGAACCTTCTATTTGAAGACCAACAGAATCAAACCGTTTGAAATTAGAGACAAAGGACCAACTAATAAAGGAAACTTTGGATTCTGATTTTTGTCAAAGAGTGAAAAAAACTGTTCTGATTTTTGTCGAAGATTAAAATGGACATTGGTAGATTGTTAATTTTATTTGTCAAACGAATGGATGTTTTTTCAATTAAATTTAAGTGTAAAGTATGTTATTTTTTAAAGAAATATATAAAATTTTAAATATTTTAAACGGTTTCACATTAAATAGATTGAATAAAAGATTTTTAAGAATAAAAATTTTCTTGTGTGTCTTAATACATGGTTAGCAGTTTTTTTAAGGAAAACAAAGAAAATTCTACTAAAAGAAAAAATAAGAAATAAATTTAAAAAAAATGCTTTCATAGTTTCAATAATCATTTCAAGATAAATATATTTTTAAATTAACTGACAATTTTTTTGGTTTGTCATTTATTTTGTAAACTTTCATTGTATGGAGCATAAAAAAAATAGTTTTTATTGATCTTAAAAAAAATCTTCTGGTAAGTATAATTTCCTATTAAAGGTTGATTGACAAAGATTGCGTATACTATATGATACTAATTCGTATTAACAAATAATATAAATCGAACTGGTATTACAAATGATTTGATATCATTTAATAATTGTATTATTTTTTCTTTCAAGAGTATTTTTTTCAAAAACAAACAAAAACTATGCGTACGTCTGTTATTTGGATATTACAGAGGAATAGCTGAACGAATTACGGTGTCTTAAATTTTTTGTCTAAGATTTATTTTCCACCTTATAAAGTACGATCACATCACTTCATACCAGAAGAAACTTAACTGGTTGAACGTGTGAAATAGACCTAAAATTTACATGATGTCACTATCGTATAATATACTTAATTGTCCTGCCACCCCCTCTTACCGCACTGAAAATATTCAGTGTGTTTTCAATCATATACATGCGCTACGCTCAAACAGAGCTTGTTTATCAGCTTTCCCAGTTCATCACTCTTCTTTTCGTCACGTCGTCTTTTACTGTTCGTACAGTGACACTCTGGAATTAGTTATAAACTAACGTTAGGGTTCGCTCAATCATTGACATGTTTTAAAAAGCGACTCAAAAAACTCTTGATTTTAAGTCGTAAATATAAGGCCTTGGCCACACAGGTAGGAGCATGGCTTGGTGCTTAGAACTACGCTGCAAGCTAGGTAACATAGCCTAGCGAACCAACGCACCCCATACTATCGCAATGGCAACAATGCACGCTTCGCCCCACGCCACGTGACTATTATAGTCACCTAGTAGCGTAGCTCTAAGCACCAAGCAAGGCTCCTACCTGTGTGGCCGAGGGCTTACTCTTTTAATTTCTTTCCTCTCTACCATCCCTTCACTGCCGCTTGATTTATATCTCACTTGTTATATACATTGTTCATGAATTTCGTAAAGGTGAATAACTATTCAAATATTATTTTGCGACCATGTAACTTATTTTATTAACTGCTTGGTTGGCAGAGATTACCACCTGACCACAAGCCCGCCAAATCGTTTTACAATAAAGTGTTAAATGAATAAATAAAGACTACTTTTTGAAAACATTTTTTAACCTCGCCAAAATTCAACCTCTTATCAGGTGATTCAAGTTTTGTTCTAGCAAAAAGTTGACCTCCGTGGTCTAATTGGAAAGACGCTTAGCTCCCAGCCCAGAGGTTATGGGTTCAATTTCCATTGGAACCCACATTAAAAAAAACCAGTCTGGTTTTCATATAAGGCCTGTTTAATACCTTACTAGATGGTTGAAAGATATTGCCACATGGCAACAAGCCTGCTAGGTTGTACTGTATACAACGAAAGTGCAATACAATACATGGTTTATATTGGCTTTCCAGTTTTTCTCGTCGTCGTTTCAACATTTCAACATTCCATTATCATAAAAATGCCAAAAGTTATCGTCACTTTTCACAACCCTATTTATCGATATAAAACATGAACGTTTCATGTAACAATCGAATTATGAAATTGTTCAACTTATGTGCATTTTCTTTGAATTTGCCCATTTATGTAGCATCTAATTTATTCAATGTCTTCAGTTAAGAACACGACATAGAGGAGAGAGCTCAATTTACATTACATACATGTATGTAGTATTTGCATATTAAGTCAACCAACGAAAACGTGCCTAGATCAAGTTGATAAATTTTTAAATGAAAATAAAGTTATTAACATGTTCTACTGTCAGATCATTCCTTGTTTAATAATATTCAGTTTTTTTTTCCAGTAAAATAAAAAAATGAATATTTATATCTTATGTATGAAAATGTGCTTATTTCATTTGGCTACATCTGGAACTTTGGAACCAAAAAACATCAACGTCATTGCAGCAATTGCAACACCAATAGAAAAAGCAATTATATCGGATTCATTTCAAAATTGTAAGTAAAGGCAAATATTTTTTTTTATATTCATTCATTTGGCAACCTTCAACAAATCCGAATTAACGGTGCTGATATACTGAAGAGCTTGGCCGAGGAACAATATTATCATCAACCCCAGATATCAAACCTTCGGGTTGAGAACTTTGTTGGAGTAGCCAATTAACTCACAGTTCGCTATCGTACATGTTGGAAGTACTACCGCACGTGGATAGGCAACAACGCACGCGTATGTCTAGCACGTTACGAGTATTATTATCAGACAAACTCTTTAACGAGATTTCCACTTCTTGTCGTGCCATGTCAGGTCTCTCCGACGTCGGCTATTATTTGAGCAAAGGCTCTTGGACTTCTTGTATTCTGGTCCTCTCTCGAATGTTGCGAAGCCAGGACACCTGTTTTCTCCCAATACCCTGCCAACCTTCAATTCTCCCTTAAAAATTGAGCCCCGGGAGCTGTGTAACATAACTATCCCATATCGGAAGATCTATTAGGGTTTCTATTATATATAATTCTTCTTTTTTTGGTTAGTATTCTGCGATCTTAACAAAAATGTTTTTCTACACATATATAGAAGCGGGGAAGTACCTAATCTAATGGCCACAGCCACCATCTTCCTATACTTATACTCAACTTGTATAGTATACCTATATGTATTTATTTTATATTTTTAATTTGTCAACAATAGTGGGTTCGAGTCCCGAATTAGAGCGCCTTTGATGAGTTTGCTCTCTAAACGGCGCTATATAAATTGTCCGTTTATTATTATTATTAGTAAAGTGTTCAATTTATTTTATTTACCATAACTAAAAATATAAGAAAGTAACATCATATTTTTTAAACTATTGAGCTCATTGCCATGTGGAAATCTCTTACAACCAACTAGAAATATATTTTAATGGGATCTAAGTGAAAACCGGACTGGAATCCCATTAAAAAAAATCTGGGTTCAAGCGAGGATCGAACCCGCAACCTGCGAATCGGCAGACAAGCGTCTTACCACCAGGCCAGGGCAGAGGGCGTTGTTTTTTAATTAAACTTGGTTAATTAATAATTAAGACCACATTAACTTGGTCTCAGCACAAATTAGCCCGTAACATAAATAAATTCGAATGCAATGTTTTTTGTATGATTTGCAGTACCGAAATTAAGTTTTCTGAGGCATGTGCAGTATTGGATGATAATGCAATTAGTTTAAATTGTATTTATATTTTGAGGTAAAATTCCCACATGTTCTAGGTACGGTCGTAAAAAGAACTTTGGGTATTGAATATGATCAATTGGTCCATTACCAGCCTGATATATCCAAATTGACCATCGATCTGTGGCATCCTGGAGGAAAGGTTCGTATCAAATCAATTTGTTGTTCAGTGATTTGTCTTTTGTGTCCGTATTTTTATTTTTTTTCAACTTAATTTATATATGATGTATTGGCATATCTAGATATACAATGTTTTGGGGTTGATTTTGTTTGCGCTTGTGGTTTTGTTTATACGCATCTGTATTCCCTTTTCACATTAATTTCAAGGGTGATGTCTAGTTTGGTGCAGTGCGGGCTGTCCGTCTTTGGACGGTCCAGTATTGTGTTGGTGACTCATATAATTGAATTTTTGCATTGTTGTGAGAGTGTGACGTGTGTACGTACTTGTAAGTTTGTATATAATTTGATTTCTTTGTTAAGATTGTTTCTTTGCATTTAATTTTATTGTGTACGTTTTAATTTTTTTATATTTTTTCTTTTGTAATGTATGAAGTATTCACTACTGTTTTTTTATTATTATTATTAAAGTTATAAGGTTTATTGCGCTATTTATGAATTAATAAAAAAAATTAAACTGTTATGTTGAAATATCGCTTGCACATGAATGATGTTTATAATACAATACAAATACATTAATAATGAATTATTCACTATTTAAATTAAATTTCCCAAGTAATGTGTTTTTTCTTCCGTTAAGGTTTTAGATATATTTCAATAGAAATATTATAGAAGGTTTAATATCACAACTTGCGGAAAATTTCAATACACTTTCTTCAATCATGACTAAGAGACTCCAAAACTACCCTCCGATAAAAAGTTTATCTAAATATTAATTAATTACCGGCAAATTATGACATGGTTCCAATAAAATAATGCAATTTGTTCGAGACAAATGGTAGAGAACCTACATCACCATCCTGTCGTGTAGCTCATGACTGAGCATCGTGACTCCCATGATAGCCTCTGACGACTCCTCTCCATCCATCTACACACTCTGCGGCTCGAAGGGCAGTTGTTAAGGGTAGTCAAGTTGCGTCTTTCCCTTGGTCAGTCCAACTCGTTGGGATTCTTCCTCTTGTGCGTCTTCCTTCCACGCCTCCAGTAACCACAAACCTCTCCAAACTGTCTTCTTAGCCACGAGCAATGTGCCCAAAGAATCAGAGGTCTCGTCGAAGGCATATTGTCGATAATTCTCAGTTCTTCGAAAAAAGAGGCATTAGTACGTCTTGCTGTCCATGTCCAGAATACCTAAAGGGTACCATAAAATGGGAAACACACTTCACAGATTGTTTTCTCAAAGGTTTTCCTCTGATTATAATTATAATGTTTCACAAACTTTAACCCCTAATCCCTTGATTCCTTGCTCTACGATGAACTTGTTAACAATATTGTTAGTTAGCGGCTTAGGGAGATTGATTTTCAATGAAATTGTGCAAATATATTTCATTTTCGTAAAAGTTGTCGAATCTCACGTGCGGTTGGAGCTCAGACATGCTGCATTATTTATGTGTTTGTATGTGAATCTCGCGAGTGTAAGTCAGCTGTATCAGAACAGGCAACGAACCTAGTGAGGCAGCTTATATACTTTATTTTGTGTAAAGTGGAGTTATGTTAACATCTGAATAAATTTAAAAAATCATACACTGTAACACAATTTGTTATTCGAATGACACCGCATGTATTTTGCTTTTATCGCATTCTCTTAAGTCCACAGTTACAACCAAATATTTTGGTAGGAAAATCTTCACCATCGCATGCTCAATGCTGAGCGTTGTGGTATTTTACTATGTCTTTAATTAAGCGTACCACCTGTCTTTACTTCTCCTGGTGCTGTGCCATGTACCACTTAAAGACGATCCTATTAAGTCCTTTATTTCATCCGTCCATCTCATAGGACACTTTCCTCTTGCTTGCATTTTCTAAACTGTCCCCGTGATTACTAACTTCTATAGACATTCATCAAACTTTCTACCAACATGTCCAAAGTACGTTAGGATTCTTTTTCTGCATATTGTCGAAAATCTTTCAGTGATCTCCAATTTTTTAATGAAATATACGTTATTGCGCCTTGCGGTACATGGAAGACGGAGCATAATGGGTAATAAGATCATATTATTAAAAAAAAATCACATCTTTTTTAGGAAAAATTTCAAATTCACGAAGTCAAAACCCGTCTTATAAACTCAACAAATTACAACCGATCTCTTCCACTGTCCATCTTCATCCACGGCTTCCGATCCACTTCCAACAGTGAAGCAGTTGTGGAAGTCTGCAAAGCTTTAGTGACACACGGTGGCGTCAATGTCCTCGCTTTGGATTCTGGAAGTCTGATAAAGTTTTTCTACTATAGATCCAGTACTTATGTGCACTTTATTGGTAACGAACTTGGTAGAATTTTGTCCGACTTTTATAAAGGTAATATTTTTTCAAAATATCTTCATTACATTTGATAACTATGTACAAACTTAAAATCCCACCATTTCCCTATCGGGATACGCAGAGATGATAGAGTATCAAACTTTCCAAACATTCCAAATTTATTTTACACGTGACAAGAAATATATATATGTTAATTTGCGAAAAAACAACTGTACATTGGGATACTACCTTCTTAGCGTGAGGAGAGATTTCTTCTAATACCTTAAGTTGCTGACGGGAACTACACCTAATCCTACTACGAGTATGTTGGAAATTATTTTTATTTTCATTTTATTTAAACTTGACAAGAAATATACATAATTTGCAAAAAACACACAGGTAATTTAATTTGGACACATAATCTTAATGGATCTGGGTTTGTTGCCTTTCAGTTATCATGCCCCCAGTAAACTGGGCTTGGGCCTGTATCTCACTGAAGACATACAGCATGAAAAAATAAATCGATACTTCTTTCCGATTTTTGACTATATAAAACCCCGTTGCACATTCTCATCAACCTGACAAACAGTGACACTCAATTACATATGTGTACATCACGCGAATCAAACCCCTTACACTTCATCACTCCAGACAGACCTAAACGCTCACCCCATAATATACCGTACATAATCATAAAAAAAAGCACCACACTCAAGGCTCACACAAACCTTTGCTACAAGTCATTCCTATTGCAAGCCCAAGTACTCAAACTCCTGTCGCAATAACAATCACGTTTCTATTCCTTCGTCTCCTCCATTTCTCTGCCTTTCTACGTTTCTTTACTTCTAAATATCATTTGCTTGATCAAACCATACTATTCTTAGTTTTCCTCTACCACGCCTTCTACTTTCTTTCTTCATTCACTCGTTCTACATGTCCAAACCATCTCAGAGATTTTGATAACTATTGATAAGGTATGTTAGTTCTTATTTTATTTACAAACAGTTTTTTTCTGACCATTTAAACATGTGCCATATTCAATTTTCAGTACCACTTAGTAACTCAAGATCACTGGAAAAACGCTTGCGTTTCAATGTCACATCCAATAAAATGGATCAACTCTGGAGAAACCAAATATGATACGATAGGCAATCCCTCATAATCGAGTATGATTGTTATCCATCCTGTGGGTAGAAGAGACCTGTACTATTATTATGTGAAATCAGTCGCACTTCAGCAAATCTAAATAGATTAAATCCAAGTTCAGATGACAAGAAAATCAAAGACCCAAAACAATCGGCCGGTTAAATTTGTTGAAGTCTTTCGTTAAGCAGAGTTTTTTATACAACATATAGCGTTATTTGCTTAATAGCGCCTTTAGGAATTTATGATAAACAGCCAATACGCTGCAGAATATCTATAATTCATATGTAAAAACGGTCCATGGATAAATACCAGTACAGAAGTAAATCCGCCAGGAATCGAACGAGCGCTCGCTTGCTAAGCCTCAAAATGAGAAAGCTGACCGTTAAACCACGGCTGCCGACGCTTATATGTCCTGTTTACATATCCTTTCATAATTATCATGACTAGGTTAATATAACAAACTAGACGTTATCCCGCCCTATGATGTTTATATAATATTTAATAATTTATCGGACATTGAAGAAATTCCTGATTTCGTAATACTAAGGCCATCGACAGAACCCAAATATAAACTACAATATCTCCAAATATTTACAGATGGTATACAATCAACAGATATCCACCTGATTGGCCACAGCCTGGGATCGCATATAGCTGGTTTTGCTGGAAAAGCTTTCCAGAATCTGACCGATTCCAAGATCGGTAGAATAACTGGTCTGGATCCCGCAGGACCATGTTTCTTCCTCGAGAGTAACGATTCCAAACTCAAGAATACCGATGCTGATTTTGTGGATGTTATTCATACCGATGCTGGAGTATTTGGGATAGCTGAATCATTAGGTATGTTAATCGTTAGAAATATTGTTGATGTATTTTTTGATAACTGTGATAGTCACTCTTCTTCTGGTTTCATCCATGATAAAGCGTCGAGAGAAACTCAATGGATCTCCTCCAGTACTTCCGGGAGTAATAATAAAAGGACAATTCTCTGGAACTATCATCAAGAAAAAAATAAAACACAAATTCAGCAAAAACACATGACACTCTATGTAACTAATTTTCACCATCCGTTAGAACTACGAGTATATGCATATTTGACTCCCATGACATACAATTATATACCGTTAGAACTATATGCATATTTGACCATCCGTTAGAACTATATGCATATTTGACTCCCATGATATACACTTATATACCGAATCCAATAGAGAAAAAAGATTCGAAAAATTCAGGCAGTGCATCGGAGCGTGGTTGTTATTGCGACAGGAGTTTGAGTACTTAGACTTGCAGGAGTAATAACTTTTAGTAAAATAATATTTTAATAGTTAAATGTGTTAACAATTACGTTTGATGATTATAGTATACGGGCCATTGTGCGATAGAATTTTTATTTTTCTGAAATGATGAAGTATACCCGGGCAGACTCACGTGGTACATACATATAATTAAGTCTCACAACTTATCAACTTGATGAGAGAGTTTATGACAGAGGTATTGTATAATCAACAATTGGTAAAATGCATCAACGTATGTGTATTTATCCATGTTCATATGTTCTCAGTAAGAGACAGACAAAAGCCTAGTTTCTGGGTACACGATAAATTAATTGCAACAAACCCAGAACCATATAAATGGAGTGTCTATTTTAAATTACCTTTTGTTACTTGTTTTTCATTAATAATATATTCATACAATTACTTGTCATGTAAATAAAATATAGAGCCATTTAGAAAGCAAGCTACCCACAAGGGTGTTTAAACCCGGGACAAGAACTCGCTTTCATTAACAGATTAAAAATATAACAAAATAAATATATAGAAGTAACGTGTAAGGACATGAAGGTGGTGGCTGCGACAGTAAGATAAAAAGTACTTCCCCGCATTTGAATGTGTTTAACAAACATTTTGTAAGAAAACCACGATGAGAAGACGAACTACAAAGAATCCTTTGTAGATCTTATGATACGTGATAGCAGCACATTCGGTTTAAGGCGTGGTGTTGTGCATGTGTTCAGTGTTCATATAGAATCACACATTTTGAAGACCTGTCAAAATGGTTGCCTTCAAGTGCTTTCTAAAGCTGCATACGCCACCTATATTTTAACACTTAGATGCATACTATTCTACGCAACAAGACCAACAACGCATAAGCTATATCATAATAATCCACAGTATTAAATTTTTTTTTTCGATAGACTATTCCACATAAGCACAACAGAGAATCAACAAAAAACCCATCAAATTAAGGCGTATGCACTACAGCCATGGCCAAATCTAAGACGATTAAGGGTATACCATAATTTCATGGCCGTAACACGACCTTTGAAGTAAAATGATGTTTTCTTTCAGGAGATGCTGACTTTTATCCAAATGGTGGAAACTCTCAACCTGGATGTCCTCTGCCTACGTGTAGTCACGAGCGTTCATGGAAACTATTTGTGGAATCTATCAGAAACCCCAGAGCTTTCCCAGCAGTCAGGTACTTGTTTTACTTCTAAGTCAGATCTGTGGACTATTTTGTAAGTACCGAATACTTTATGACATGATGAGACCCAGTTTCCATTTTTATGAAAGTCTTCTTAGAGGGCGGCTGCCAAAGGGTTTCCCATGCATTGTCACTTCAGGAGTTCTTGCATTAAATAGCTGTTTTTTTGTGTACGATGGGCATATTTTCATAAATCAATTGAGAAACGTAAGGCTGTAAATAAAGAAGGCTGAAACGCCTTCGAAACTCAACACGATATTGACTACAAAAACTAGTGGAAAGCAAACGGAGAAATCTTGGCAAATGTCTGAATATATGTTTAAAAATATGACGACAATACTAAATAACGTGTATATCTATAATGGAAAAACAATAATGAACAAGTGACGTGACAAGGGAACAAAATCAGCAGGGTGCTCATTTCAGGAGGTGATATCTAGAGAGTAAGAGATCGCATGTACTTGAGAGGGACGGTTAATGACCATGGTGATTGATAATGTTATAATATTGAGAGCTTTACAACTATATTTTTTTAGTAATAAATAAACAAAGGTATGCTTAACCAACCATCGAAGCTATGACCCATGCTGGTTCTTAACTGTCTTTGGATATGTCACCACTTCTGTATGTCTCTTCTCCAGATCACCCCACCCTGTCGATCTATCTAAAATTCGATCTGATCACTATTTTATGCCCGAGATCACTAAGCAAAACTTTTTCCACGAACTTCTGTTCTTTCATGCGTTGCTGTTGTCCCAGCCAGCGTAATCTAGTGATTCTGATTACTTTTGGGGGTAAGAGTGATGGAGACGAACCTTTTGTCTTGGCTTTTCTGTAAATGTATTATTTTTCTCTTTGTATTTATGCTTTATTGGGAGTATTTTTTTTTATTTTTGACAAAACCCACTGTACTTCTTTTTTGTATTGAATTGAAGGAAAATTTATAATACCAAATTCACTGAATTTCAATTTTTAACAGCAGAATGTATTCTGAAAAGATAATCCCCGTGGTCCCCTTGGTAAGACGTCTGTCTTCTAATCGAGGAGTAACATGTTCAATTCATGTTGATACCTAATTAAAAAAAAAGCGTTCTATTCTGGATTGCACTCAAGGTCTATTTAAGCCCTTTCAGATTAGCTGGACGAGATTGGCACGTAAATAAAGCCACCAGTTTTTACTGTATATAGAGAAAGCTAAATACAGTATAAATAACATAATAATTTAACACTTAAATATGAAAAAATCTACACAATAACCTAAATTTAAATGACATGTTTATTTCGCTTTACAAAATCATTGTCAAACTTGCGAAGTGAAACGTATCTGTCACTTTGATTGAAATTATTGTGTAGAATTTTTCACATTTAAGTGTCAAATCATTCTGTAATAAAATGGAATTCTACAACGTAAATACCAAATCAATTAATGCAATATTATACGCTTAACTTCATTATTGCATTCTGACAATCTTGTATGTATAACACAAACTATACATGTATCCATACATATTTTACATAAGGAAATGGGTTTTGTAACAATTTAAATATTTTCAAAATAAGTATATATAATATTCGCCAGAATATTGTTATAATATTTAGAAACAGTTAATATAATAACTTTGTGCTTTCACATATCAATATAAGTAACTTAATATAAATATAACATGTACGGATAATATTTTTCCTCTGGAGTTGAGTAACCCTGCATCAACACGTTGAATTTTTCGATGTTGCAAAACTAATTGCATCTCGTGCTACAAGTGAACCCGTGTGTTTGTTCAATTTTAAGATCTATCCATTAAAATTCTCGATAAATCGAATTATTCTTGCTCTATTTATGTAAGCGTTGTACCACTAATAACAAATAACAAATCTAAGAACTTACCACTAATAACGAATAACTTAATATGAGAAAATACTACCTAAATAACAGAATTTTTCAACTTACTCAATAAATATGTAATAATTATTATTTCAATATTCTTTTCAGATGCAACAATGGCTTCCAGTTTCTTCTAGGCATCTGTTCTAGAAACATGAGATCGTACATGGGGTATGGAACATCGTATTCTTCTAGAGGTGAATATTATTTGAAGACTACCGGAGTTCCGCAGTATGGATTAGGCAAAAGCGGATATATACCATATAGAAAAATATTCCCTTCAGTTTTGAATATTTAGACCTTAAAGTCGATGTGTCTTAAATTTATAAAGAAATTTGGAACTAAATTTGTGGAATTCCATGTTAGAATATTTCATTGTTAATTACTTGGTTTAATGCGTGAAAGAACTATGGAGGTGACATACAAATGAATGGTTCAGAAGCCAAGTGAACCAAGTCCTAAAATATTGAATTTAAGATCACTGCTTGAAAGGTGTGCGAAAAGCTTTAGCTTTTAGCAGAAAATGTTTTTGTACAAAATAAGTGTAATAAATGTACTCAATATAACACTTTAATACCTTACAGAATTAGAAACACTAAAATGTTTGACCTAGTTTACTCAAAATTAACCAGAATGGACTTTGTTCACTTGGCTTGTGAACGATTCAAATGTCGAATGGGAATGAATGTGGATTGATGTATGCTGACGATATTGTAGTGTTAGCGGAGAATGAATTGCAGAATTCAACAAGTAAATTGACGATGACCTCCGTAGCTTAGTTGATAAGACGATTGTCTCCCAACCCGGAGGTTGCGGGTTCGATTCCCGTAAGAACCCCATTTAAAAAAAAAAGGATTCCAATATGGTTTTCAGTTAAGGCCTCTTCAACATTTTTCTGGTTGGTTAGATGATATTGCCACATAGCAATGAGGTCGCCAGGTTGTGCTGTATATAATAAAAATGTAATACAAAAATTTGTATGCGAGACGCGAAAAGAACGATCTAAGAATTAATGTTGCACAATCTAAAGCCACTGTAAAAGAAAATTGTGCAAGAAACAGTAAATGAGATATATGAGTGAATAATTAAACTTTGGAGAAAGTTGAGGTATTTTATCATTTGGGCATGGTTAAATCAAGTGAATTATATTTTGAAAGAAGGAAAAGCAAAAAAGTGCCAGAAATCATGACAGTTGTTTGAAGTGCATGGATGAGGAAGATTCTAAGGATGTGTCGACATAGAAAAGTGTGGCGCTCTGCCCTCTCTGCCTACTGTACTGACAGAAAAATGGCATGATGGTATGTATGTAAACAATTTCAATGAAGGGGTCTCAATAGAAGCACCTAATGGGAAAATTATATTCTGTGCCTCTGCGATGTGACGGGAATCGCTAGTGCAGTGGACAGGGCATCTAACATATTTGATGGGGATGCAAATATTTCTTTTTTAACGCTTGTAATTTTATATTCATCCCTTATATTTCATACTCTTAATTTCAAGTCACTAACATAACGTGTTTCATTTCTGATATTTTTTCCCCCTACACCATTCCCTTCTTTTTCCTTTGATTGATGACATCTCACTTTTATTTATTTTTATATATTGTTCATAAGGTTCATATAGGTGTTGGCAGGAGGCAAATCTCCTGGCTTCGCAATATACGTGATTGGACTGGTATAAGGAGCATCGTGGACCTTTTTCGGGCTGCCGGGTACAAAGATGTCTACTCTCAGGTGGTATTCAACTTGGGGGACCTGACATGACACTGGGAAGAAGTTCATAAATTTTGTAAAAGTGAATTATCATTTGAATATTTCTTGCGACTATGCATGTAACTTCCTTTATTAACTTATGTCTGATTGGTTTGGAAGATATTGCCACTTAGTAATAAGCCCTCCAGATTCTTTTACGAGGAAGTATTATAAAAAGAAATAAAGGAAAATGCCCGGTTCGCATAGTTTACACATATTTCAGTATACGTTATGATAGTATAGGCGAAATTATGATACGCATGGGCGATCACAGATTCCCAAAAAGCATCTTGAACGGGGAAGTAGTGGGCAAAGAAAGGGTTGATGGGCAGATAAAACGCTATAAAGACAGTCTGCGAGAGTCGCTGACTTTATGCGGGGCACCTGAGGACTGGGAGCAGGTGGCTCAGGACCGTGGAAGATGAAGAACCATATGTTCTCGGGCTGATGGCGTCTCAACTGATAGACGTGTGAGAGACAGTCAGCGTGCTGCGAACATGCGTCAGCATTGCCAGGTGACTCATATCTGTAACATCTGCGGGAAGGAATGTGCACCTAAGATCAGGCTGTTTTCTCACAGAAGATCGCATGATCGACGTGGAAGAGCAGCTCAAGATTAAAGTTGGAGTGGCCGGGGACATCGAGTACAAAGACATATTTCAGGTTGGTTAGAAATTATTAACACTTCTCGGCAAGAAGCTCGCCAGGTGAATAAAACGTGAATAAAACTATTATTACTAAAAGACAACTAGCTCATATTGTATAAAGTGATAATTGACATATTTCTCTTCATCATTGCGTGTCCAATGCTAAGTGTCGTGGTTCTCAGCTGTCTTGAACTTATTATGTACATCATCTTTCTTCATCCCTCCCGATCCTGGACCATGCTGAATGCAACGCTTAAAAAGAATTCTTGAATAGTTCAACATTTTTGTAATGCTGAACGTCCAAAGACGATTTTCAAATCTATCCCCCCGACACCTCCATAGGTAGACAGTTCTCCCTAAAGCCCTCTATATCTTTCCCATATCCTGTGTATATATGTATTTATATTTTTAAAAAGGCATTATTTTATATTTTACTCGCCTCCATTATTTGTTCGCCTATATTTATATATTTTCCATATGTGACAACACATTCATAAATCCATGTTTATTCATATATTGTTTATAGTTAAGGCACTAACATTGTGAAGGTTTAAAGACATTGTAATTTGTTTTATCAAACACTGTTTATTCCACTTTTTCTAACGATATACCTAACCTTACTGGTTTCAAGACTTTCACCTCATCATCAGGGGAGCACAAATAAGACTTGGTATACCGCTACAAAAAATTGAATAAACAGTGTTTATTCCACTTTTTTTTCCTCTCAGCGAGCAGGTTTTCTCCTCCCTCCTTCCACCCGCAGCCTCCAGCCCGAACCGTTAAAACCGTGTATGTCGGGTATCAGTTCGAACATAATTCAGTCTTGTTTATGCTCCCCTGATGATGAGGTGAAAGCCTTGAAACTGGTAGGGTTATACCGTTACAAAAAGTGGAATAATCAGTGTTTCATAAAACAAATTACAATAGGTTTATTAAATATATGTTATATTTTTTAACTTTTATCTAATCACTTCAATATAAGTATTTAACATTGTCTTATTTCATCATTCCCAACCCCCTCATAAGTCCTATCCTTACCCAATTCCCTTCGAACCCCTCTTTAAATTTCAACCGTAAATATCCTAACAGTCAGAAATTACCCGATGAAGGAGTAAGGCGTCCTGCCATTGAACCGATACTCCAAACAGTTATTCACCACTTGACTTGAATAAGCATTTGAATATTTTTTTCTACAATGTAACTTTCTTTACGTTATTTTGTCTTGTCAGTTGCACGATATTGCTACCAGGCAATAAGACCGCCAGATTTTACAATGAAGTGTTAAATACAATACATAAATAAAGACTACTATGTTGTTTATAGTTAAGGCATTAACGTTGTGGAGGTTTAAACACATTGCAATTTATTTTTATCAAACACTGTTTATTTCACTTTTTTGTAACGGTATAACCCTACCGGTTTCAAGGTTTTCACCTCATCTTCAGGGGAGCACAAACAAGACTGTTTTGTGCTCCCCTAAGGATGAGGTGTTTGTGCTCCCCTGAAGATGAGGTGAAAGCCTTGAAACCGGTAGGGGTATACCGTCACAAAAAAGTGGAATAAACAGTGTTTGATAAAAATAAATTACAATAAAGACTACATTTTAAAGACATATTTTAAAAATGTATTGAAATCGACATTTGAACTCTCCTTTCAGTGGATTCACACCATGCTCTAGCACAAACTTATCGTTGTCCAATTATTAATCTCATCGTCATTTACTCTCCCTCCGTGGTTGCAGTCCTAAGACTGGTTTGCAGCAATTTCAACTCTTCTCCTCCATTCCCCCCTGTCCTGTGCGGCTCTTTTAAAGTCTGTATATGTTGAGCAGCGCACGTCCACCAACAGGTCCTCCAGGTACTCTCGGCGTGGGCGTCCCCTAGAGTTTGTCCCCTCGGTCATTTACTATCCACACTAATTCAGAACGTCACCCTTCAGCCCAGTCATGGTGGAAGAATAAATAAATAGATATATTATGATGAATTATATTTTAAATACCTCTAAATAAATATCGTCAGAAACATTGTATATTTTATCTCCTTTACTCCAATTATTTTTTTATTATTTATTATGTTATATAATTGTACCAATAAATTCCAACTCCCTTGCTGACAAGGCCTTGAGTCGACGTATATCAGTTTGACATTCGAGGGATTACTCCCACGTACGAGTATGTCAAACTGGGAAAATCTGTGTTGCCAGACCGCTTAAATAGATAAAAAATCTATTAAAAAAAATCCTAAATAAGAATTTGTTTAATTTGGTATGGATTTGGTATTTATTTTGAAGAAATTCATTTTAAAACAAAATAACTATACACTTAAATGTGAAGAGAAAATCCACATAAAAAAACATAAATTAAAGTGACAGGCCTGTTTCACTTAACAAATACATTGTCAGACAGTTAATTATTTAAGAATATAACTGAAAAATTGAAATGTCCTTTGAAGATTTATATAAGTATTGAGTAAGAAGAAGAAGAGTACGTTGAGATGGTTTGGGCATTTATAACGAATGAATGAAGTAAAACTAACAAAACTATATAGTGCAAATGCGAGTGGAAGGTGTGTGAGAGGAAGACCAAAGAAAGTATGGTTGGGTCAAGTGAATGATATTCTGAAACAAGGAAACGTAGAAAGTCAGAGAAATAGTAGAAGTTGTATGAGAAGGTATATGATGCTAAGGATATGTGTCGAGATATGAAAGTATGCCTCTCTGTCCTCTTTGCCTACCCCAACAGGGAAATGACGTGATGGTATGTATATATGTGTCAATATATAGATACAAGAAGGCGGTAAGATTTATTATACTCGTACGTACATCTTTGGTCACCCCAACATACTGATGGGTTAAGTGGTTATGTATTTGCGTGTGTTAGGAAATAATGAACTGAATTAACTCACATCTGTCGTTTTACATATTTTCTCCACTTCAACAATACTTCCTGGAAAGAAGTAGAACTTTGAAATCGATTTCTTCTTCACGTAATAAATTAGTTGTTCCAATCAATCCAACAGGGTGGAGAATTATAATAGAGCTTCTGTTGTTGATCGTCTGTTGTTGATCATGTTGCGTAGAATGGTATGCCACCTAGTATCAGAGATATAGGTGGCGTGTCCAACTTTAGAAAACACTTCAAAACACTCCTTTTTGGAAGGTCTTATCAAAATTTATGAGTAGGTTCGAATCCTGAGTCAGAGCGCCCTTGAGGAGAGTTTGCTCTCTAAATGGACCCATCAAAAGTTTCCTTCATAATTATTTAATTTCAATATCCTTACTATTTCAACTCCATTTATTAATTTATTTTTAAAAGTCCTTTGCACATTACAGATTTTCCTGATTCGCACAAGGACCAAATATAACAAGTATAAAAAACAATTAGAAATTTTAAGACTTATTTGATAAAAACAATAGTAAAAATGTATATCTTACATTAAACATTATGACAAAATATAGGGTGCTAAATAATACATTTGTATTACAATAATAAGAATTTGGCATCATCGATAGAAAAAGTATGGTTTTCACGTAGACAATTATTAGCCACTGTTCAAATGCTTTGGAATACACATCGATTTTATTAATTTAATATCTGACGAAACAATCAAATAAAACATTATAACACATTCGATTAAATATTGTAGTGGTGAAAACATTGCTAAAAGTTATGGACTACGGAAAAGTTCTAAAGGGTCGATATAAGGTCTTTTGTATACCAACAAATCACACATCATTCTTTACATATTTTTTTGCGGTTCACTCCGTTCGAATTTGGAACAATTTTCCTGGTTGGATCAGACACATTTCATCTTTGTCAAAAGGAGAATAAACAAAAGGAGCATTATTTATCTCAAAATATTCTTGATTCTTAATTCCCATAAATTCCCATCCTTATTCACATTTCCCTTAAGATTTATCTTTAATTTTTGTTACTTTTTCACAACCATTCCTTTTCCCAAGTTTAAGACGCGGCCATAGATACTGAAAATAATTATGAAACAAAAGCTGGTCGAATGAAAGAAACTGTTTTAACCTTTCCAGCCCTGAATTAATTCTAAGGTTTTACAAATATATTCTTCCTTGTGAGTGTATTATTAACACTAAAGGCAACATTATGTCGTATAAGTTTAGATAGATGGACCCCAAAACTTTCCAAGTTGATAATACAGTATCCAACACTTCATTTGTTATCATTAGGAACATAAATATATCACAAAGTTGTTTACAAAGTGCATATGAACTCTGTGTCCATTATAATGGACGGCAGGTCTTGAGAGGTTAAAATGATAAATCTATTAGGTGTATTTGTATAAAAATGTTAAATAAATAACAATAATAATTATATAAGTTCAATTTTTATAGGTAATGAAAATACTTGATCAACTAAATCAATTCAACAAGGATTTAAATTATGTGGTTTAGATATATTTCAGATAAGATAAATTGATATTTGAGAACTTCTTGTTGGTAAGAGGTCTTTCTACTCGGAGACTGTGGGCTCAAAAGCCCTTAAGGACTAATAAGGACAATTTGAATATTATAATAAGGAGTATTTGAATATTGCCGTTTAGAAAACACATCTCAAGGGCGCTCTATTAACCCATTATTATTGATAGATTAAAAACATAATAAAAACAACAAATTAGGTTAAAGATAGGAAGGTGGTGGTTGCGGCTCTTAGATTAGGAACTTCCCAGCACTCCGAAGATCTATAAAAATATGATATGTATAGGATGATAAACCTAATGCAGGAGGTAAAACAAAACTACAGAGGCAATTTTTAAAGACTGCCACAGGTTAATTGGTTGGAATCTCAACAATAATTAAAAATAATAGTTTTATATATTTGTACAATGAATAGTTGATTTCAATCACTAAAATACATAAGTTAAAAACTTCCGCATGAATTTTAAAATTAAACATTTTACAAAAAGTAATAATATTAATACATTAACATAAAAATTATAACAAAAACCTTTTCTTCATTTTAATTGAATACGTCTTGTTTTAAACGTTTCCTTTTAAAAAACGCCAACGAAAAGATTGATTCCCTAAAAAAAAAAGCGAGCTGTCTAACACGGACTTTATATTTCGGCCTTAAAATTAAGATCGACATTTGAAAGTTTCACATCCACCGCGAGCTCCTTGTCAAATTTCAACTTTCAAAAAGAGAACGAGCCGTTAACAAACAACAAAGGCGCGCACCTTTCTAAATTCAAAACTTCAAATCACGTTTTCCCGCCACTTTCCCTTCACACACACCCCGCACCATAGACGAACAACAACACAACGCGAAACATAGTTTTTGTAATTAACCTGTCAAACACATTCCAGCCATTAATTAAGCTGTCACCGGCAAAATATTCTTAAATTCTGTGAAAACCTGCGCGGCAAATTCAAATACTCTCGTACTAGAGTAGTATTCGTTGTTGGCGCGAAGTGTTCAAACGTTTTGCCTCCGACAAATCCATTTTCCCGCACAAACCGAACGCGCCACCCCGTGCCCCCGTTTGGTTTAAACGCAGGGCCGAATTTTTTGATTCAAACAAATCCCAAATGTTCCAGATTTATATTATTTGATAGACGTTTAAATTAATCCCTAAGCCAATATAACGCTATTTCGTAACATATGCTAAGTAGCGCGCTGTAATCCACCAATCGTGAGAATGCATTAATCGAGTAACTCCATCTCTGGTTTGGGGAATAATTTAAATATATTTGTAATTGAAATTTGTAACGTCCTTCTCCGGCATTTTTCTAATCTCAAGTCTGGATTGGGGCACTAGTTACTCAATTTACCTTTCATCTAAGTTGTTTTTAATGAATTGCCCTATAATTTCGAACACTCCTTGCCCTTGAGAACGATTATAGTTTTTTCTACTCAAGTCATTTAGTGTTGATTGAAATTAAAAATAAATACCATCACGCCGTTTACCTGCTGGAGTAAGTAGAGAGAACAGAGCACTTGACTTTACTATCTCGACACACATATTTCATATACATACACATTTTATACAGCTCCTACAAATTACTCTTGCTTCTTAGATTTGTTTTTTTCGAAATATTAACCTAATCCAACAAAACTTTCCTTGGTCTTCCCCGACTACGTTTGTCACTAACTAGCACTGCATATTTGTTTTGTTAGCCTTTCTTCGTTAATACGTTCAACAAGCCCAAACCATCTTAGAGTGTTTTTCTTAATCGTACTCAACACATCAGACTTAAGTTCACATTTATCCCTAATCCTCTTCCCGTATTCTGTCAAACTTTCTCACTCCGTGTATTCTCAATGTACGCACTTCTACAGCATTTATTCGGCTGCTATTAGTATTTTTCCACGTCTAAGTTTCACTCTCATACATCAAAGTTGGCACCAAAATATTATGGATATCATCTTAGCAAATTTTGGTATATATGTTTTAGAGCCCCGTTGATTTTGTTTCCTATCGCTACACGACGCTTGATATGCCTTTTAACACTTCAATCATCTGATAAAATACTACCAATATAGCAGAATTCCTCAATTAGCTCCATTTTACCAATATTTACCCATATATTGCAATCACTTTTCCTTTCAGACTTTCATACTCAAGAAATAAATAAACACTCTTCGATAAATATATTTGCCTTGGACCATAATTGAATAAAGTAGTCGATAGTTCGCCCCTGCACACTTCCATTATTTCGACCCGGTATTCGTTGTTCTGTAAATTTAAAGAAACGATTGTGTCGCAGTATCGAATTTAGAAGTGTCAAAAGCAAGGAATGTTTGCGGTAGGTACTGAGAAAAAGCGCGAAAAATTGTCTATGGTTTATTATTTTGTATATTAAGTAATATAAATAACTTTTCCACGGAAAATTTTCGAGATATTTTTGAAATAGAAAAATGTCTGGGTGTATAATTATATTTTTCTGAGACCTGTTTTTTTCCTTCCACGAAAAGCTTAAATAAACCATTTGAATATAGATAAAAAATTAGATGTTTGGAATACATTACGTGAAATAATATCTAAAGGTCAAAATCGCTAAACCCTAAATTGAGTCTGGTGGTTATTTTTAAACCCCTCAAGTAGTTTTTTTTTACATTCTTTTGGGTTATCATTAATTCGTTCAGCATCAAGCTTCATTTGTAAGCGAAATGTATTAAAAACCATAATCTAAATCAGTGCTCTGCAACCTTTTCTCACCTACGACACACCAAAATTCTTCCTAGAATTCCGCGGCACACCAAAAGCTAAAATATATAGGTATTAAATTAGGCATGAGTCTTCAGCGACGCGCATAAGGGTCATTTTTCTTTGTCTATGACTAATTTGGTGCGGCCATGGTGTGTACAAAGCACACTACGCAGTTTTCAACAGTTGGCACCAGTTATTGTGTATTAAATACATAATGAAAAATTGTAAAATGTCAAATACTCGCACATTGAATTTGACCGCGGCACACCTGTATCCGGCTCACGGCACACCAGTGTGCCATGGCACACCGGTTGCGGAGCACTGATCTAAATCCATTTTAAGGAACTAAAGCTTCAAATAGATTACAATAGACATTTAAATTCCAATAGACATTTAAAAGAGATGAATTGTCAATATCAAAATAAATTTGTAGGCGTTAAAAACTAACATTTCAAAAATTCAAGATTTTTAATCATTGTTCTTCCGAGTCTCCACTCTCTGACACTATACTCGTATAACAGAAAAAGGTCGAGCTCACGCCATGAGATACGTTAGTCAAAGCGCCGTTGACATTTGATATGCTTCTAAAATCCTAGAGGGGAATTTTGATTGTTCAAAGTTTTTCTCCCTCTGTTCTCTAAATATAAATGAAAAATATATTACCTAAAAACAAAGTAAATGAATTATGCCATATAAATAAAAAGAAGAGCAAAAATCAATAATTTTGAGAGGCCGTGTTTGTGTCGGATACCGAAAAAGAAAGGTAAAGAACCAGCCCCATGGAGTGATCAATTGACTACTAAAAAGAAGTCTGTACACTACCATTCAAACAGCAAACGACCATGAGGAGTGTAGACGTGTCGTCGCAAACTGTAGCTCTAACATCTTATAGATCATGACCCTCAATAATGAGGAACGACAGAGTATAAATAAAAAGAAGTGTAGAAATATTGTACTCACGCGTCAACAGCACCTCTCTTTGCTGCTGTGGGTGAGGAAGGTGTCCCCAAGAACATATCCGCAGGTTCGGCCACTCCTGGTTCTAGCGCCACCGTTTCGTGACTCCTGACATACTGCAACGGTGGCTGAAAACATATACAATTAATAAAAATCTTACAAAAGCTAATAATCAGAGGAAACGTCTCTTAAACATACCTCGGGGTTTTCTAAACATGCCCATTAAAAGAGTTATCCTCCATATTCTAATAAGTTCAGTTTGATCACATCACCACCTATGCTGTTATTGGCTCAAAATAAGTCCCCACCCAGCGCCATCTACACAAGAAGATTGAAATCTTCTTTATTTTTTTTTACAAGCGCTACTATGTGCGAATGTGTATAGTATGTCACGAAGTGACGAAGAATGAACTGCACAAAGGGACTATTCCGCTGGCGACACACCTAAGTGTGGAAAAAATAGTAGCGACGACGGACTTCGAAATAAACAAGCGATACGCGTTTGAATAAACAAGTGTTTATGAAATCTTAAGTTCAATACGTACATACTATCACTCAATATCCCTGTCAAAGTAGGCAGAGAGAAGAGTGCCAGGCTTTTCTATAGCCTCTCCTGAATCTATACACTTGCACATACAGTTCTGACGATTTTTCTGACTTTTTACATATCTTAATTTAAAAATATCATTCTCTTCGTGGAGCCATGATTTCCTTAGTCTTCCTCCATCACGCATTTTCCACTCATATTTGGGCTATATATTTTTTTGTCAGTCTTTCTTCATTCATTCGTTCCGCATGCCCAAAACATCTCACAGTGTTTTTCTTTACCTTACTCAACACATCAGCCTTAAGTTTACGTTCATCTCTAATCACTTCAGTCGAGCCCAGCCGCGAGGATATCAGATGTTTTTTCAGCCCACACTCTAACAGTCCACGCCCTTTTATATTGTAATAAAAATATTGTTATATATTGCAATACAAACAAATTCTGAAACAAGGCAATAAAATATTTGAATAAGATAAAGGTGATATAAATTAAAGCGTTGCGTGGAATAAACCGTGTATGGAATAAACCATGTGTGGAATAAATCGGGTATGATAAAAATAGGAAACATGATTTTTTAAAAGGATTTTAGTCTGGCTTTCACTTGAAGCATCGTTAACATCTTTTTGATGTGGTAAAAATGATTACCATGTGGCAATAAGCTCTACAGGTGTTACTTTATATAACAGTGTAATACAATTCAAATATTTTTGACAGTTTATTTAAAATATCAAATAAACATATCTCAATATATTATGTGTAAAAGTATTAAGTTATTAAAGCGCATATTTCGTACTTAAGTTCGAGTTGAAAAATAAATATTCCATACACGTCCATACAAAATGATAGAATAGCAGAACTCCCTGATAGTTGAGTAAGTCGAAAAAAACATTTATCGACACCTTTATTGCCAAACAATACGCATTTTACCCATGGCTCTATCCCACACTTATTATTGGGTATACATTCTTGGATATTACGCGTTAAGCGTTAGAACCGACTCAATTCCGTCTCCACAACCCTGGATTTAACCTATAACTTGATCCCAATTTTTTTTTATTTCGTACGCTTGAGTATTACTTCTTAAGCTTTAGAAGAGATTTAAACACGTGTGTGTACTTATAAATATAAAAAAAGCTAACGGGAAAAAATAATAAACCCTTGGTAGATTGACAAACTCTTGTTTCATGTACCGAACTATTATTTACAGTATTTACACAACTGTGAATGAAGATTGTTTTCAGCACTGTATTCACAAACTGAACTGTTAAGAGAATGGCGTTGTTGAACGTATTTTCCTATATCTTTATTTAATTTTATTTTTATTTAATTAACGACACAACAGTGTCTTTATATAATATATTACAAATGAACATGTGACAGGTTATACAAGTACTTAAAATTATTGACAAATAATACAAAACTTTATCTTAAACTAACATGAAGATACAAAAAGCAGTAGTTATAATAAATTACAGTCATTGTTTTAAAATTATTTAATAATTATATGTATAATTAAGTTCAATATGTGTTATGTATGTATAGCACAAAATATTACCAAACTTCACCAAGCAGACTTACGTAATTGTCGAAGACTTATTTTATAGAGGTAAAGAACTCAGATTTGTTTTTAGTGGAACAACGCTTACATATGTTAGAACAAAAATTGGATTTTTCTTTCAATATCTCGGTGGATACATTGAAGATCAAACTCCTCAATAAACTTTGAAGGTATAACAAAGTGACTTCACAGGGAAGAATGAGTATCATTATTTTTACTGTCATACTAAGCCATTCAAACTTTTAGTCAGTCATTTTTTGTCTTATTATATGATAGTTTATGAATTTGTGTCTAATTTGAATGTAAAATAAATAAATTTTATTTTAATATAACCGTCGTCGTTGCTGGGCCTCGTAGTCAAGGATCCTCTCGCCCTTCTAGCGTCGATTCAGTTACAAAATGAAGCTGTGCCGTGATTTTTTCTTTTCAAGTCAGTGTACTGTTGCACACTAGCAAACTCACCAGCCACATCGCTATAATGGATTCGATGGCACAAGAAGTGAGACGATCGGAGCACATAGGCATGTTTTTTTCCCTCTTTTTTGAAAGAATAGATATGACCGAAGTTATAGGTATTCTTATACCCTCGAATACTAGGCGGAAAAAAATAATGAGGAAAGAAAAATCAGGAATGAAACTCGTTATATTACTAACTAGAAATTAAGAGTTTTTTCAGTCGCTTCTTTGAGCATGCCTAGGACGGAGTGAGTCTAACCTTTATTTATTTATTTAACATTTTTATTGCAAATACAATCTGGCGGATTTATTGCCAGGTGGCAATCTCTTCCAACCAACAGACAAAAGTAAATGAAGCAAGTTACGTGGTCGCATAAATAATTCAAATGACTATCCATCCCCACGAAATCCATAAACATATACGCGAGAATATGCCCACGAACCCCACAAAGACGGACAATTACCCGAACATTATTTTTCATATACTATAAAGTGAGATATCATCAATCAAAAGGAAAAGAAGGGATGGTGGGGAGGAAAGGAAAAGAAAAATCAGAAATGAAACACGTTATTTTACTGACTAGAAATTAAGAGTTTTTTCAGTCGCTTCTTAAAGCACGCCAAGGACCGAGCGAGTCTTATATTGGTTTGTAACTGATTCCAGAGTCTCACTGCATGGACAGTAAAGGACGACGCAAAGAAAGAGGAGCGGTGAACTGGAAAGGCCAATAAACAATCTCTGTTTGAGCGTAGCGCTAATCCATGTTTGGAAAGACGCTAAAAAAAATCGGCGAGATAAGAGGGGGCGGCGGGACAGTTAAGGATATTATACAATAGAGACAGTATATGAATTTGGCGTCTATTTCTAACATTCAACCAGTTCAATGCCTTCTGGTATGAAGTTATATGATCGTACTTACGTAGGTTGAAAATGAATCTTAGACACACATTTTGAAGACGCTGTAATTTGTTCAGCTAATCCTCTGTAACATCCAAGCAACATACGTTAGCATAGTCCAGAATCGGAATGAGCAGAGATTGTACGAGTAAAATTTTTGGTTTTAGTTGGTAGGAATCTTTGCAACACTTTAAGGGAATGCAGGCTGAAGAAGATCCTTCGGCTTACCTCATTTATTTGATCTCGCCATGAGATAGTGTTATCTATTAGCACTCCTAGGTTTTTTAACAGTTTATGTTATGGTATGATCATCAAGTAAAATTGGAGGAAGTAAGTCAGTGTTGAATTTGCCGAGAAGCTGAGGGCTGCCAATGAGGATCGCTTGAGACTTCTTAGGATTTATGAGTAAGCCATGCTCCCCAGTCCACTCCGAGTTCGACTGAAGGTCCGCATTTAAATTGTTCAAAGCGTTGGTGTGTAACTGGTGCCAAAGCAGCACAAACAAGAATAAATTATATTCGAACTGGTACCGACGTACACGCTCTGAAGGTAAAAAATTGGGTTGGGGATAGAGGGTGAAGGGAGACAAAGGACAACTTCAGCAAGCTACTTGTATCTATTTACACTAAATACATACATTACCTAGATCTCACCACTGCTTACTGAAGTTGCATCCTGCCTCCCTCCATCCACAATCCCCAAACCGATTGTTTACCGTTAGAAGTGTGTATGACGGCATTAGTTTAAATATAATTTATTCTTGTTTGTGCTCCACTGATGATGAGATGAAAACCTTGAAACCGGTAGGGTTATACCATTATATGAAATGGAATAAACAGTGTTTGACTAAAAAAATTACAGTTACACTTTTGTTGTTAACAGTTACCATGTTGCAATCTCTTCTAACAAAGAATGATGTAAAAAGAGGCCTTAGAGAATACCAGGCTGGAATCCTTGTTCAAAAGGTCTGCGTTCCAACGGGGATCAAACACGCAACGTCCGGAATGGGAGACAAGCATCTTACCAATTAGACCACGGAGTTCATCTCATGATCAATTTATATATATACATGTGGACCGTCATACAGTTTCCTTTTCAAGGTAGGCAGAGAAGACAGAGCGACAGACTTCCCTATTGCAACATTCATATTTCACCTCTTCTACATCCATACACCTTCTCATACAACTCCTACAATTTATCAGTATATTTGCACTTCCTTCTTTCAAAATATTATACACTTGAGTCAACCATACTGTCTTTGGTTTTACGTGACCACATCTTCTATGCACTGTTTTTCCGTTTTGTCAGTCTTTCTTCATTCATCCATTCTTTATGCTCCTGATATTTTTTTGTTATAAACCTCACGGCGCATAAATCAATGCTAATATTTGATCAACATTCCCATCAATCCTTGATTTGCGTCTCAATGTCTCGGAATTGAAATTAGCAACCCTTGGCGGTATAAATCAATCTTTAAACTCTTCACCCGTTCGATTTTGTTCGGGAATAATATTCGGGCAGGGCGGGATCTGGGAAGGGGTGGGCGGCAGGAGGGGACGGGTAGTTAACACCTGTGCACAGGGCTGAAGGGGGGACGGGTGGCGCCCGCAGAAGGGCGCAGGGCCGGAAGCGGAAGATTTTTCATAATTTTAATTTAAAAAATCAGTAAGTTACTATAATAGGTTGCTTACTCTATATTTAAGACAATTCGAGTAAGATTCGCCACGATTTATTATCTTTTTACGATTATCTAAATAACTTGTAAAAAAATAGTTACTCAGTAAAACTGTGCTTGTGTTATTAAGATAGAGGAAAGAAACAAAGTAAATGGGGAACTAAAACATATATGTTACTCGTATACTCAAACCGGACATTATCAAAATCTGCTAGAATGTTAGTCCACATCAGTAATTTTGTACCAACTTAGATTTATGGAAGTGCAATGTGGAACGGTAAAAGATTGGAAAGAGTCGAATAAATGTTAGACATGAAGTGATAATTTATGACAGAACACGGAATGAAATTATGTGTTGAGTAAGATGAAGTAATGCTGTGTTGAGAAAGATAAAGTAATGATGTGTTGAGTAAGATGAAGTAATGATGTATTGATGTTTTTGTATTTGTGTTTCTGTGTGTTTTTCTTTTTTTTCTTCTTTTTTTTTTGTTTTGAATTTGTTTTTGTTTTTATTCTTATGATTGTGTGCAGTATATTGTGGGATGAATATTTTTGGTCTTTCTGGAGCGATAATGTGTGAGGAGTTGAGTTTCGCAAAATGTTTCCAGTTGTAGTTAAGTGTCACTGTTTGTCAGGTTGATGAGAGCGTGCAACGGGGTTTTTTGTGTTATCAAAAATCGGAAAGAAGTATCGATTTATTTTTTCATGCTAAATATCCTCAGTGAGATACAGGCAAAAGCCTAGTTTACTGGGGATACGACAAATGAAAGGCAACAAACCCAGATCCATTAAAATTATATGTCCAAATCAAATTACCTGTTGTTTTTTCTCAAATTGTGTATATTTATTGTCATGTGTAATAATAAAAAAAAAAAAATTGAGTAAGATGAAGTAATGATGTGTTGAGAAAGATGAAGTAATGATGTGTTGAGTAAGATGGAGTAATGATGTGTTGAGTAAGATGAAGTAATGATGTGCTGAGTAAGATGAAGTAATGATGTGTTGAGTAAGATGAAGTAATGATGTGTTGAGTAAGATGAAGTAATGATGTGTTGAGTAAGATGAAGTAATGATGTGTTGAGCAAGATGAAGTAATGAATGAAGAAAGTCAATTAAAATAAATATACAGTGCAAATGTGTGTGAAAGACGTGGGAGAGGAAAACCAAGGATATAATGGTTAGATCAAGTGAATATTTTTTTTAAAGGAAATGCAGTGGAAATGCTTAGAAGAATAAACGGGGTGGCAATGTAAGCCAGAATACGAAATGATTAAGACTAAATGTAAACTTCAGACTGATGTGTTGAGTAAGATGAAGAAGAACACTCTGAGAAGAACGAATAAACCGCAAATATGAGTGTAAGGCGTCGTAGAGGAAAACCAATAAAAGTATGGTTGTATCAAGTGAATATATTTTGATAGAAGCAAACGTCTCAGAAATCGTAGGGATTATATGACAACGTGTGTACATATAGGCAAAAGATGTGTATAGCGATATGTATGGCATGAACAAAGACGAATTACCGTCATGTCAATGTATGAAATAATAAAATGTCAATGTATGAAATAATAACAATTGTAATTGTTTAGAAGGAATGCGAGCTATACACTAATAAGTGGGATGAAAAAGAGCACGTTCAGGGGGTTTGGACATATTGAACAGATGGGTGACGAATGACAAACTAAACATATACATTATACAATGCAAGGATGAGCGGGCGTCGTGGTCGATGACGACCGAGAAAATATGTTTAGACCAAGTGAATGCAATGTAAAAAAGAGGAAATGTAAAGAGTTTATATACAAACAGAAAGAACTGTATTAGAAGGTGTACAGATACACAGTAATAGGAAATTCTGGCGCTGTCTTATCAGCATAGTCCGATAGGAAAATTCCACGATGGTATGTACGGGTGTGTAAAAATTCAAAATGTAATTGTTTAAAATTGTTTAATGCACACGCAGTTGCATTGGATATTCAATGGTCCAAATATATTAATAAAAGAGTGCATGTCTGTCTCTCTGTCCTCTCTGCCTTTTCCGAAAAAAAAAATGGGTTGTATATATGTACCATATCAGTGCAGTTTATATGACGACCTCATTGGCCTAGTTGATAAGACTGTTGACTTCTATCTTTGGGGTTTGTGTTCAATTCTTGATGGTACTCAAGAAAAAAACTCATGTCTAGATGAAACTCATGTCTCTGTCTCATGACGACCTCATTGGCCTAGTTGATAACACTCTTGACTTCTATCTTTGGGGTTTGTGTTCAATTCTTGATGGTACTCAAGAAAAAAACTCATGTCTAGGTGAAGCTCATGTCTCTGTCTCATGACGACCTCATTGGCCTAGTTGATAACACTCTTGACTTCTATCTTTGGGGTTTGTGTTCAATTCTTGATGGTACTCAAGAAAAAAACTCATGTCTAGGTGAAGCTCATGTCTCTGTCTCATGACGACCTCATTGGCCTAGTTGATAACACTCTTGACTTCTATCTTTGGGGTTTGTGTTCAATTCTTGATGGTACTCAAGAAAAAAACTCATGTCTAGGTGAAACTCATGTCTCTGTCTCATGACGACCTCATTGGCCTAGTTGATAACACTCTTGACTTCTATCTTTGGGGTTTGTGTTCAATTCTTGATGGTACTCAAGAAAAAAACTCATGTCTAGGTGAAACTCATGTCTCTGTCTCATGACGACCTCATTGGCCTAGTTGATAACACTCTTGACTTCTATCTTTGGGGTTTGTGTTCAATTCTTGATGGTACTCAAGAAAAAAACTCATGTCTAGGTGAAACTCATGTCTCTGACTCATGACGACCTCATTGGCCTAGTTGATAACACTCTTGACTTCTATCTTTGGGGTTTGTGTTCAATTCTTGATTCTACTCAAGAAAAAAAACTCATGTCTAGTGTAAGAGTTTGTAAGGTAAGAGTGTAGGCTTTACATGTGCGGTAGTACTACCAAAATGTGCAATGACGAACCATAATTTCCTTGCTTACTCTAATGATTCTAAACCTGAAACTTTGATAACCACAATGTTTCACAGCCACTCTTTTAAATATGTCCGATTCACCAATTCAGAAATGTTGAAGGGCTACCACTTCACGAAAGAAAAAAAGAAGTACCGGTTGTCGTATAAAAAAAGAAGTACTGGACCTTGTAGTCTAGGATCTCTCATCATTCCAACATCAATCTCGAATTGCTTCTCCAAGTCGATCCTACGATTTTCTGCGAGAACCCAATCTTAGACGCGAACTTTCACCTGCAGACGACACAAATATGTGAATCCTGCTGAGCTGCCTTGCGGTTACGCAGACGCATGTTCACAGAACCCCATTCACAAAGTGTAAATTGTATGTGTAAGCTTGTCATGTTACACGTTCCTTGTAGGCCTACCCGACAAAATGTTTTGTTCCATAGTGAAATGTTCTTTTATATTTTGTTTTCAATTTGTATTTTGTTTTTCAATTATTTGTCTTTTGTGTTTGTATTTTTTGCGTACCGTGGACTGTACGCCTGTGGACGGCCCCGTATTGTGTTGGTAACATGCGACTTTATACGATTTGATTCCTGTTTCTTTTTGTTGTAATTGTGTAAAATATATATTTTTTTATATAGGTATATTCTGACCTTAATATGCTGAGCATTCACTATGGATTCTTTTATTTATTATTCTTTTTGTTATAAGGTACAATACATTGAACCGTTTATTTCTATCAAGTGCTTGCAACTTACAATTCGTGCATAACGTGATTCTACAAATTGGGCCTACAATATGGGCATTGTATGGATCTTCGTGATTTTGATAACTTACGCTTTGTTCTTACCTGGATAAATTGGTTGAAAGGTATAGGTTTACATTGTGTTATTTGTCTTATACTATGTTTCTTCTATTGTATCATCATCATCATCATCATAATTGTCAACCTGGGTCGATCCAGTGCTGGATCAATGTCTCCCCAAGTTGACTCAAAATAATTCGGTGATTGCTCGTTAGTAGCATGTGATGGTGCCATGCTTCCTGTTTTCACCCATCCAGCGTACTTTCGGTCTTTTTCTGGGCCTCTTTATGTCTCTTGGGTACCATTGGATTATTTCGGATGTCCATCAGGAATCTGACATTCTGGCTACGTGTCCTGCCCATTGCCACTTCATTTTCTTGCCCACCTTTATTACGTCTTTTATCTTTGTTTTGTTGCGAATTCAGATGTTTCGTTTACGGTTGCTTTTAGTATATCCCAACATGCATCTCTCCATGCTCTTCTGTGTGGTCTGGAGCTTTTGTGTGTTCTTTTTATTTTATTCCACTGTTTATATCTCAATATTGAATTAACATGTTTTATGTATTAAAAAGATTATTTGACCATTGTAATAAAGTAAGATTAATTAAAATTCGTAAGGAAATATAATAAAAGTATGATTGAATGATTGGCAGTGGTCTTAAATCTCGATCGATCAAATCCGCCTCTGTATCGCGGTGGGAGTGGGGCGGGATTAGGTCGGGGGGTGGAGCAGATTAAAATTATTTGTGTCGCTCCAGGCCGAACAGCTGTTGCCCAAAACCGCGCGGGAGAAGGAGGGCGCGGGACGAGGGCAGAGTGGCGCGGGGCGGGCATGGGCAGGAGAGAAGGGAGAAATGGGGAGGTAGGGTTGTTTTTGAACTTAATTTTTGATTAAACATAAATATTTACAGAAAGCGAAATAAGGGAATGCCGAATTATAAATAAATTTAAGGTGCCATCGTGTTTTTATATCGAAAGAAAGACTTTCTAGTTTGTGTAGATGATTTTTTAAAATAAAGTTGACAAAGAAATCACATACAAGCAAGAGCACTGCGAAGCCTCTACATATCTGGAAGTATTGTAAGACCGTTCCCTATCTTTCAAACAACACTCAATCTAAACTGGTTTAAGTGTTGCGAACGGATTGATTCCAAGTCCCTTAATGGGATGTCTCCATCGTATATTTCGAATCTGTGCCTAAGGGATGTTTCTTTGGAGAGAATATTGAGGTCGATTCCTTCTTCATCTAGTAAAATGATTGTTCCAAGTCAATTCAAAAGGGCGGTTTTAATGATCGAGCTTTTGCCTTTGCTGGTCCTGTGGCATGGAATGGTTTGCCTCTTAGTGTCAGAGTTATAGGTGGCGTGTGCAGCATTAGGAAGCACTTAAAGACAATCCTTTTTGAGAGGTCTTACCAAAATTTATGACTGTTTTCAAATTCTGAGTTGGAGCGCCCTTGAAGAAAGTTTGTTCTCTAAACGGAGCTGCTGAAACTGTCATTTGTTTGTTATTATTATTAACAATTTGTTTTAAGTTGTTGCCGTGTTGAGCAAGTTTAAATATAGCAATTGGCTATCACACCGTCAAGTGTCTATAACAAGTTGGTAATTAACATCCAACAGGGCTGGATATTCCAGCCCTGTTGGATGTTAATTACCTGGAGGGCTGTATATTCCAGCTCTATTGGATTGACTTAGAATCTTGGATAGAACTTTTGTCGTTGCTTGTCATGTGGCTTGAAATGATTTGCCTCCTAGTATTAAATATATGGGTGACGTATGCAGCTTTAGAAAGCACTTAAATACAACTCTTTTGGGAGTTCTTATCAAAATTTATGAGTTAGTTAGAACACCCTTGATGAGAGTTTGCTCTCTAAACGACGCTGTATAAATTGTACTTTCATTATTAGTATTATTAAAAGATAAAATTTGAACGTCTATGTCTTCCAAAACGGAAAATAAAACCTCTTATGAATCAATTTGTTATGTCGGGTCTGGATTATTGTAACTATTTATTCTGGTTTGCCTGATTCACAAAATTTTAGACTAGTTTGTTTTCAATGCAGTTGCTAGGCTGATATATTCTAAATACATTCTAAAAGGCTTAAGAGTCGCGAAAGACGAACCACTCAAGTGTTGAGACAGGTAGGGATAAAATGTGACAAAATAAATATCATATATATAAGTTAAGTGTAAGAATAGGAAGGTAATGACTGCGGTTATTAGATTAGGAACTTTCCAGCATCTGCATATGTTTAGAAAAACATATTTGGTAAGAAAACCGAAGCAGATTTACCAAGGGAAGACGAACTTCAAAGAAATTTTTGTATGATCTTCTGGCGTGTGATGTTACACTTCATCATCAAGGGAATACAAACAAGACCACAAACCAGGTATTATTTGTGCTCCCGTGATGATGAGGTGAAAACCTTAAAACCAGTAGGGCTATACCGTTACATAAACTGGAATAAACAGTGTTTGATAAAACAAATAACCATGTCTTTAAACCTCCACAATGTTAATAGGTACCTTGACTATAAATGATATATTATATTATAAATTTTGAGAAGACCTCCCAAAATGGGGTTGTCGTTAAGTGCTTTCTAAAGCTACACACGCCACTCATATCTAGTAATACTAAGAGGCAGATAACTCCAAGCCACAGAACCAGGAATGTGTTGAAGCACCCGAGTTGAAATGACTTTGAGGAGAGTTTGGTCTCTAAACGGCGGTATATAAATTGTTATTTTATTTGTATTATTTTTAACTCTGCATTAGTACAAAAAATCAAGTCAGTGCTAGAAATAATATCCTTCGGAAAATAATTGAGATGTCATAAGGAACAGAACCACACACATTAAGATTGTCAGCTCTGGCACTTTGCAGATCAGCAGCGGAATATGTACTATAGATACTCGTATAGTTAGAGTGGCTCCTCACATGCTAGACTACTATAGAGTGGCTCCTCACAGGTCGCTATGAATGAACCCGGGATGATAATAACAGAATGCTTAAAAGCAACACCAGTAGAGAAAATATACAAATTGATGAAGTTTTGCTGCTGACACAGAAATAAATTCCCAAGTCAACGACCCAATATTATTTTTAAATTTTATTTTCCCAAAGCGTTCCCATACGCAGGTTAAATTCGATTACAAAGCTTAGGAGGAATTATACACAGCAACAAGAAAAAAAATATGCAAGGTTTTAACATACATTAGATACAGCAACAAAAATATAAAACTTGGAAAATAAAAAAATATTAGTTCGCCTATAACAACTAACTTCCATTACTAATAAAGTTCAAAATACTTTCTTTAAAAAGTTTATCGGGGATGCTGAAGAAGACAATATCCGCGACTTTATTTAAAAGGGACACCCCGTGATGAAGTGTGAGAGCACATGGCACGTTTTATTGACTTATTGGCGGTTTGAATAGGTAGATATTTCTGTACCTCGAATAGTCAGGAACATAAAACTTTATATTTTCCAAAATAGTAGGATTAGGTGTAGCTCCCGTCAGCAACTTAAAGATATAAGAAGAGACTCTCACATCCCTCCTCACGCTAAGAAGGTAGTATCCCAACATACTGAGAAGAAATCTTGTAGAATAGAGTCACGGGTAGAAATCGCACTCCCATAAGTAGAGGAATCTCGAAAATTTCTTTAGGTCTCTCTCCATGATTTTAGAGTAGCGAATCTCCCGCTACACACCGATGCTCCACATTCTAATTTGCTACGAACCAGCGCATTGTATACCTTTATAAAGTCATGAACCAGTAATGTCGAGATTTAAATCCAGGAATAGTTTCACGAAGAGCACGCAAGAACTGTCAATTTATCAGAAACAAGCTATTTAAAATGAAAAAAAAAAAACACCAGACGACTGGGTGGAACTCTCGGAAAATATGGCACCTGGAGACAAACTGCCTTGGCCTATTTGGAGAGCACTGAATAGACTCCGAGTAGGGGTGACTAAATGCCAGGTCAACAAGCAGAGATAGGGTTTCTTCAATGTGGAGATATACGAGTACATGACGCACAACACATGCTAGTTTGTCCAAACATTGGAACTACATACATGCTTTCGACAGGACCTGGTTGTTGCGAATGATAGGGTGATCTCTGTTGCTTCTTACTGGAAACATGTGATTTCTTTAAAAATAGTGGGTTCTAGTCCCAGGCTAGAGCGCCCTAGATGAAAGTTTGATCTCTTAATGGCGCGTTATAAAGTTGTCCTTTAAATTGAATTGAATATTTTGAAAGAATGTATTGTAAGTAGAAGAAATCGTAGGAGCTGCATGAGAACGTGTATAGATGTGGAAGAGACGAAATATGTGTGTCGAGATAGGTAAGTATGGTTCTCTGTTTTCTCTGCCTAGCTCGGTCTAGGCTGTGAGAATCTGAATATTGCATTGTGTTTGAGCGTAACGCTAGTCCACGATCGGAAAGACGCTGAAAATTTTCGGTTCTTCACCTCTTACAAACATTTTATCGATGGTATAGTTTGCACACCTGTACCTCCGTAATACCCAAGTAACAAATATCAATAAAGTTGATCACTGAGCAAAATAAAGACATTTCCTTATAATTGTCTGACTCCCATTTTGAACCCATTCCAAGGAAATGACCAAATAAATGAATAAATCATTTTTTTTGACAGCCCTAGGTCTAGGACCATACGCCCATACTACTACGATATAACAACTCTACCGAACGGCACATTTGGCGACATTCTTCCACTAATTCCTTGCCCCTCCCTCTCGTGCTTCCGCCCCCGTTTCCCTCGCCCGGCAGCCGGTGTGCCCCACCCGCCGGAGCTCCTCCACCGCCCGGCAGGACAGGGGCGGCGACAGATTTGGGCGAAACTGCGCCAGCTGTGGTCACTTATGTCCCGTACCTAATGCCTTTTACGAGGGTTACATATTTTAATTATTTTTTTAATGTTCTAACGACATAAGCGACACTTGGTCTTCAGAAATATAAAGACAAAGAAATGAAAAATACCAACCAACATTTGTTCTATTTCGTCTGTTTCTCTTAATAAATATCAAGATAAAAACCTAACGAGTCAATTTCTCAAATTATTCCACTATCCTACTCATGTATTAATTTATTGATTTAAAATATCTCTGACACTAGGAGGCAGATCATTCCACGCCACAGGATCAGCAACGGCAAAAGCTCTGTTGGATTGATTTGGAACAACCAATTTATTAAATGAAGAAGGAATCGACCTCAATGTCCTCTCCGAAGGAACATCCCTTAGACACGGATTTGAAATATGCAACGGAGACATCCCATTAAGGGAGTTGAAATCAACCCGTTCGCTTGAAATCGACCACAAAGTTCAACTAAATTCCTGGAAGAATTGTTGAAGTGGAAAAAATATGTAAAATGACAGATGTGAGTTCATTCGGTTAAAATTAATTTATAATTATTTTTTAACACACACATATTTACAACCACTTAATTCATCAGTATTTTGGGGTGACTAAAGGTGTGTAATAAACCTTACCACCTTTATATATCTATATATAATAATACATTAATACATACATAATATTTAAAATTTTCAGTTACGTTCTTAAATAATCATTCATAGTCTGTCAACGCTTTTGTAAAACAGTCCTGTTGCTTTAATTTACGCTAATTGTGTAGATTTTTTCTTTAATAATTTTGTTTTGAAATGGATTTCTACAATATAAAAATCAAATCAATATTTTTTTTAAATGATGTTCATTTATTTACTTTTTGGCTTCTAATTATATGTATTTAAGCGGTATTGAAACACCAATTTTCCCAGTTCAACATACGTGGGAGTAATACCTCGTATATCAAACTGATACACGTCGTCTCAAGACCTTGTCAGCAAGGGAGTTGGAATTAGTTAAATAATAACAAATTAGTTTGAGTGAAAAAAATACATTGTTTATAACAATGTTCATTCAGAGGTATTAAAAGTATAATTCATCTTATATCTATTTATTTATTCTTCCACCATGATGGGGCTGAAGGGTGGCCTTCTGAATTAGTGTGGATAGTAAAGGATGACGGGGGAGAATATAAACTTCATGCTAGAAAATGTAAAACTTCATGCAAAGCGTGCATCCTCTTTTAGAAACTCATTGCACAATTTCTTCGAGGTTAAAATGTCAATGTTAATACATTTTAAAAATATGCCCTTAAAAAGTACTCTTTATTAATTTATTTAACACTTCATTGTAGAACCAATCTATCAGACTTATTGCCAGGTGGTAATCTCTTCCAACCAAGCAGATAAACGTAAATAAAGAAAGTTTCATGGTCGCAAAACAATATTCAAATGATTACTATCAATCAAAGGAAGGGAGGGTGGAGAGGAAAGAAAAATTAAGAATGAAACACGTTATATTGCTGACTAGAAATTAAGAGCTTTTTCAATCGCTTCTTAAAGCATGCCAAGGAGGGAGTGAGTCTTACATTGGTTTGTAATTAGTTCGAATGGTACCCTTCAATATATTCGATTTGATAATTCAGACATACTAAAGAGCGTGACCGGAAGATATTATTGTCCTCGGTCTCAGTAATCGAGTCCAAATTAGTCAACATCAAAACGTCGTTAAATATCTGCCGAGCTTTTCCCTTCGTTTGAAAGAAATTTGATAACCACGCGATATTCACTCAATAACACTTCAGAATATAACGAAACAACACGTCTTTTATCGGCTCTAGTTGATAAACTACTATTAATGTAGTAGTACGTCTAATAGAGCCGATAAAATAAAACAAACGTCTTACGGATTAAAACAATTTAATGTACGCGATGAGCCAATTGGGTGAAAGAAATTGCTAAAATAGCAATAAAGAAATTGCTAAAATAGCCTGATGTATCATATATAACTCCCCTCAAATGACACAAGTATTTTTTTCGCCTAGTATTCGAGGGTATATACTTATAAGTATACATATGACTTCGGTCTTAAACATTCTCTTTAAAAAAACGGGAAAAATCATGTTGGTGTGCTCAAATCGTTTCACTTCGGTGTGCCATCAGTTTCAGTAGAGCGATGTGGCCGATAAATTTGCTGGTGTGTAACGGCTCACACACTCCAAGAGGATAAAGAAAAAAGTTAAGAAACAAAAACTCCACGACACATCTTCGCTTTCCAACTGAATTGTCGTTGGAATAGCGAGGGGATCCTTGTATACACGATCCAGCAACAACGGCGATAATAAAAGACATTTCAATGTTACTAATATCATTAAAGACGAACTCTGTTGCCTTATTGGTAAGATAAGATATCTATCTTCCAACCCGGCAACCCGGGACGACGATGCAACCATCTCACAAAATAATGCAAATAGATAAAAAAAATATACTCATTTATATGAGTCATCTACTTAGCGACAGTATAAAAATAAATTCAGTTGTAAAGATTGTACTGTAGGTTTTATACTTTCGTTGAATTTAGTAAAACTTGACGGGCTTATGTCATATACCAATATTTTTTAACCAACGTAAATATGTTCTTTTTTTTTAAAATCTGACATTTTTTTGAAAATACAAACGACTTACCTACTAAACTAGGCCACAAAGCTCATCAATGGGTCGATAATAAAACTATTATAAATTAAATCGAACTTGTGACGCCTGTATTCCGAGTAACTATGCTAAGCACTAGGCTTTATATTTTTAAAAGCTGTGTTAAAATAAAATAAGTTTATTTAAATATTATCTACAATTCAAAGAATTACTTTAAATGCCCAACGTTCATATATAAACCTAATTAAATGTTAGGATCAGAATATACGCAAAAGTGTAAATGGGGTGCCGCAAGGGAGGGTGGTGGAGCGATGTATCAAATCGTGTGTAAACATGAAGGGGTGGGATGTTTGGGGGAGGATTTTACTTGTCAAAATTAGGTAATCTCACTGTGGAGATACTCGTATTCGCTATTCTTAAAATACATCCCCGTTTTCCTAGAGAAAAATACGTGTTTTATATTTTTATTCTAGTTTATCAAAGAAATATTTTTTTTGCTTTAATGTCGATACGGGTTCAACTTAATCACATCAAACCCACGGCGATACAGCCTATTATTAATTTTGGAGCTTGATTGACAATGCAAGATATAGCAATAATAAGAAATTTATTTCTGTAAATAAAAGAAAATGTATCGTTTATGACGATCTTTCCGAGTTATAAAAAAATACGACAATAATGATACAAATCATGAATATACAAATAACAGCATACCACATAACACGCAATTTCTAAGGTGAGAAGACAGAGCGCCAGACTTTCCTATTTCGTATCTTTTATATCCGTACATATTCTCAAACATTGTGTACAGTTTCTTTGCCTTTTCAAGTTTTCTTCTCTCCTTGTTCTCTCTCTACCACGTATTCTATTTACATCTGCACTGTACATGTATGCTATATTTATTTTTTAGTCTTTTTTCATTCATTCGTTCTACATACTCAAACCATCTCAGAGTCCCTTTTCTTCATCTTACACAACAAATCAGCCTAAAGTTATCATTCCCCCCTTATCACTTTATTCTCCCATGTATTCTCAAGACACGCATTTCTATAGCATTTATTTCCCTATCTCAACACTCATATTTCACCTCTTAGATGTCTATACACCTCATACCTTACTTTCAGCATTCCCTTCTTTCAAAATATCATTCATCTTACCAAACCATCTTTGGTCTTCCTTCTACCACGCCTTTCACTCACATCATATTTTGAAAGACATATAATGAATGGTATGCTATTTTTTAAAGTATGTAACGAACATGTAAGTATCGTTTATTTCGTTAGTAAGTACATGAAATACATGCATTCATATCATCACGTAATTTCCCTGTCGGGGTAGGCAGAGAAGACGAAGCATCAGATTTACCTATCTCGACATATATTTCTCCTCTTCCACGTCCATAAACCTTCTCATACAGTAAGCTTTTCTATTTCTCACATTTTGCTCTTTCAAAATGTCATTCATTTGATCCAAGCATACTTTTCTGAGTCTTTCTTTACCAGCCATCTTTACACATTTGTTTATTTGTTTTGTTAGTCTTTCTTCATTCATCCGTTTTCCAAATATATATCCAATTAAAGGAATGATTGAAAACATTACTTAAAGTAGAATTGTAAACGTTGTGCCACAATGCGATGTGTCAAATCGTGTGTAAACATGGACGAGGGAGGTGTTAGTGGAAAAGGGATGGGGTGTTTTAAGGGAGGAGCAAAGCTTATCAGAACAGGGTAATCTCACGGAGTATTACCTGTAATAAGCGAGGAAACTACATGCACCTTCGTTACAAAAAAAAACATTTAAATAAAAAATATATCACGACCTCTGTCGTTTTTTGTATTTGGAATAATACCTCTCTATCAGTCTATGGTTTGCGGGTTCGCGTGGATATCCAGTATTTTTTTTTTAAATACATCACTCTTGTTTTCATTTAAATATTATTTAACAACAATTAATAAATTATATTATTTATAGTTAAGGCATTAACATTGTGGTGGTTTAAAGACATTGTAATCTGTTTTATCAAACACTGTTTATTCCAGCGTGTATGTCGGTACCAGTTCGAACAGAATTCAGTCTTGTTTGTGCTCCCTGATGATGGGGTGAAAGCCTTGAGACCTGTAGGGTTATACCTTAACAAAAAGTGGAGTAAATAGTGTTTGATATAACAAATTACAATCAGTAAATTATTTTGTTATTCCAATAATAGTGTTAACCCCCGCTGGACGTGTTTCGAGATCTTGTACCGAAGTTCTCTTCAGTCGAAATGATCCAAATTATAAAAATCACAAAACTTATATAAAAAATATAGCATACATCATACGTCATAAATACCACACGTGACAGAAGCATACGTCATAAATACCATACGTGACAGAAGCATATGTCATAAATAGCATACATGACAGAAGCATATGTCATAAATACCATACGTGACAGAAACATATTTCATAAATACGAGTACCATACGTGACAGAAGCATACATCATTTTTATTTATTTATATTTATATTTTCAAAACAGGCTTAGCCCAATTACTTTGAAAAATACAAGACATATTATTAATAAAGAAAAATTACATAGAATTAAATAAAAAATTATATAAAATAAAAAATAAAGTATATGCATACAAACGAGTATATATAATACACACAAACATATGATACACATATTATATATTCACAGTCACTTAAGTACGTTGATGAGTGCTTTCTAACGCGCTCAATCTAAGAAGATAATTTACTTTTGCTTTTGGTAATGTGATATGAAATATGTCAATATCCGAATAATCCATAAATACCATACGTGACAGAAGTATACGTCATAAATACCATACATGACAGAAGCATACGTCATAAATACCATACGTGATAGAAGCATACGTCATAACAATTTATTAAACAATTAATTTAAAAACAGATACATAAAGCCGTAAGCTAAAATAAAAAGTAATAAATAACCAAAGAATGTAACAAGTTCACGCCTCGACAATTTCCCTTTGGATCATTAAGAGCACACATACTTGATGTACGAGTAACGTGACACTAATTTGATAACTGCTCTCATAACAGACCGGAATTATTCCGACTGAAGGGAGCCTCGGGATAGGAGGTAGAAACATTATTGTAATCACAAAGTAAATTATTGTGAAATATTCTAACATTATGTTCCACAAAGCAGAAAAATTTGATAAAACAATTTTTAACAACTTTCTAGTTTGTTTGATGACATATGCAACAAAGTTGAAGAGATTACTTACCATCTTGGCCACCCTGGCAAGGGTCTGCACTTCTCTCTGCAGCGGTGGTAAGGAGGCCCGGAGGAAGGGCAAGACAAATGGTCGAAGCGGAAAGTTGGTGGCTTCCTGCAGCACTTGCTGGAACTCTTCTACGCTGATCGTGGAACTCTGCAACGGAAGTCAATTGATATTTTACAAATCCATCTGAGTTAAATCAATGATATGAAAGAGATAATACTGGGAAGATAGCAAGAGTCTATTAATTCATTACTTCGGCAGCCCTCAAAACATCAGCATTGATGATGCGAACATGTTGAAGAGCGTGGCCCTAGCAAGTTAGACCATCTTTGGGAAGAGTCTACTCTCTAAACGGTGTTATACACATAAATTGCCATTTTATCATTATAAACATTTGCAGTAGGCACGTAACTCACAGTTCGCCATTGCAAATGTTGAAAATACTATCGAACATTGACAGGCAACATCTCATCCACACCTCTAGAGTGTACGACTATTGTTACCAAAGAAACAGTCTGATTAAAATCAGACTGGTATCTTTGGTAAAAATACCCTTTTTCTATTTTTTTAATACCATCGGGAATCGAATTCGAAGCCTCCGAGGTGAAATACCTACTATTGAGCGACTAGATTACGGAGATTGTCAAATAGTAGTTATCAAGTATGTTATGATGGCCAACTGTCTAGTAGATGGAAGACTCTTTTACGTGTACAGGGTTATTGTGGAGAAACTGATCTTCAGTTCAGTTTAGTTCAATCCCACCTCCACCCACACTGTTATGAGGGACAAAATAAGTCCCCATCCAGTGCGATTTACACTAGAAGATTAAAATCTTCTTTATTTTGTTTATGAGCGCGACGTAACATAGTGACGAAGAAGGAAATGCCCAAAAGAACTCCTCCTCCGGTGGTGACACACCTGAGTGTGAGGAATAGTAGTGACGACGGATTAATGGTCCAACATCACGGGAAAAGGAAAAAACACGCAGCGCATTTTTTTTTAAATATATAGAAAGTAGAAGAACATAAGATACTCACGACTAGGCTATGCACCAGAGACCTGACCCTGTCACCCACATCAGCTCCAAGGTCCGCAGCAAACTGCACTAGAGTAGAGAGGAACCTTTTGAGACGGGCGGGTGGAGGGCGGCCCTCCCCTCCGCCCCCACCACCGCCTGGACCTGAGCTAACTATCGCGCCTGGTGAGCCGGAACCTGTGGAATCGAAGACTTCACTTTAAAATTTATACACAATAATAAAAAGGGTTTAAGATACATGTATGCACATAATTAAGTTTGTTATTTGTACCACCAAATTATTCACAGATTTTATTTTATTTTTATTTAAAAGAACACTTGCAGAAAAATACATCAAGGTTTTCTTATTTAATTTTTATTTAAAAGAACACTTAGAGGAAATAAATCAAGGCTTTCTTATTTAATTTTTATTTAAAATAACACTTAGAGGAAATAAATCAAGGTTTTCTTATTTAATTTTTATTTAAAATAACACTTAGAGGAAATAAATCAAGGTTTTCTTATTTAATTTTTATTTAAATGTTATTCATATAATTTTGATAATTTTTTTTTTTATATCTCTTAAAATTATTAATTGTTTTAGACATGTTTTTTTGTGTTGTAGATTTGTGTACATTGTACGAATTAGAAAAACCTGCAATATGTAAAGAACTCTAAAATTGAAGTACAAAGCCAATAATGAATTATTGAATAAAACAAACACAACAAAACAAAAAATGTGTTCAGAACTTATTAAATGAAAATAATAATAAAAGTTTATAATTTATAAAGCGCTGTTTAGAGAGCAAACTCTCCTCAAGGGTGTTCTAACTCAGGATTCGAACCCACTAATACATTTTGATAAGACCTACCAAAAAGGATTGATATAAGTGTTCCCACTACAGGACCAACAATGCCAAAAGCTCTATCACAATACCCCACCCTATTGAATTGATTTAGATCAATAAATTTATTAGATGAAAAATAAATTTATTTATTTATTTTTTATTTTTTTTATTTACACATGACAAGAAATATACACAATTAGCGAAAAAACAACAAGTAATTTAATTTGGTCACACAATTTTAATGGATCTGGGTTTGTTGCCTTTCATTTGTCATGTCCCCAGTAAACTAGGCTTTTGTCTGTATCTCACTGAGGACATATTTTTTGTTTGTTTAACCTCAAAGTTTTGACGACCTCCGTGGCCTGGTGATAAGACGCTTGTCTGCCGATCCGCAGGTTGCGGGTTCGATCCCCGCTGGAATCCAGTTTTTTTTTATATAGAATTCCAGTCTGGTTTTCACTTAGGGCCTATTAAAACATCTTTCTGGTTGGTTGGAAGAGATTGCCACATGGCAATAAACTCGCCAGGGGAAATATTGTAATAATAATAAAAAAAAAAGTTTTATTTCTCTCCAAAGGAACATTTATCAAACGCAGATTCGAGAGATACAATGGAAACATCCTATTAAGGGACTTGAATATAACGAGACAAAGTTTGAAATCAAACCGTTCGCGACCCTTACGCCAGTGTAGATTTTTTAGAAGCGGATTAATATGACAATATTTATGACTACATTGCCTAGCAACTAGCTGCATTGAAAACAGACTGGAGTCTAGAAAACGTGAATCAGGCAAACCAGAATAAATAGAGTAACAATAATCTAGACGCGCCAATAAAGAGATGGAACTACAGTAAGACTAGTTTCCAGCTCTATCTTTGTAAAAATCTAACTCATCCACATCTATAAAAAAATTGATGCGATCATTTTTTGAACCATTTTTTAATTGAAAACTTATATTATAAAATAGAGTTATAATAATTCAAACGTGACAATGCATTAATCATTTTTATTTCAATGTAGAAAATGTATAAAATATCTTAAAACATTGAAAATTCGCAATATACGTGTATTATACAATGAGTGCAAAAATACATCTGAAAATTACAAAAAAAAAACGAAACCCTCTTTGTTTAACACGAGAAATCTGCAAAGTGGATAAAAAAAAACAATATAAAATTTAAATAGTATACTTTTACTCTCAAAATTGTACGAGTCCCTGAAAAAAACACGAAGATTTTTCATGATAATTTTTTTTTAATGTTATTTAAATTGAAAGATTTTGGTTTGGGGACAATTATTAGTTTTGAGTTTTACTCTTTTAATTTCTTTAATGGGGTGAAACAGATATACGTGTATTTGTTTTCAGTACTTCATGTTACCAGCAACAATATTTTTGTGAATAGATGCTATAATATACCTGCGCTTCCGTTGTGGTGGGGGCTCACTCTGGGGGCACATCCGCTGGAGGGGGAGCCACCCTCGGGGGAGCGCTCTGCTCCTAAACCTGCTCCCGGGGATGGGCTGCGACCCCGATCTTTACCCCCTGCAAAAAAAAGAATACTACTTAAGCACCAGATGGAATGTCAAAAGCGGTGTGAAGGCATTTAAAATCCTTTTTCAATCTGAATCGATTTAACAAGAATAATTAAATATGTAGTTTTCAATCTATTTCTGAAAAGTTCAAGTGAGATTAAACATCCTCTGTGGTCTAATTGGTAAGACGGTAATATCTTCCAACGAACCAGAAAGATGTTTATGCGGCTTTAAGTGAAAACCAAACTGGAATCCTTTTTATGAAACAAAATTGCATATTAAATATTAAGTTCTCTTTTTGTACGAATGTTTTGCGGGTTTCTTCGACTATCAATGGCATGACAGCTAATTATATGGAATAGAAATAATCGAAGAGAACTTCACAATGCTTATTTCTTTGGATAATAACGGGAATTATGAATAAAAGCATAATATTTATATTCGTCTTTGCATGCAAAGAATATTTAATGAATTATATCGTTCACTTTTTAATTTTCAAATCTGGAAATTATTTGTTAGAACTGTATATAATCAGAGCATTAATATTTCATTATGAAAAAATATTAACTTTTTTATTGCCTCTTATATTTGGAGAGATATAAAAATATATGAACCAGGAGGTGGTTTGGGCATGTATAATTAATGAATGAATACATATTAACTTAACAAATATACAGTTAAAATGTGAGTGGAATGTGTAGTGTAGGAAATACAAGAACAATGTAGATTTGCCGAGTTGATAAGAAAACTGTGCGAGAAAAGAGAAGAGAAAGTGCTGAGAATGAATGATGAAAAATTTAAAGTCATGGTGATTGAAAAGTGTGCAATAAAAAGTAAATGAGATATGTGTATATGCGTGAACCACGAAATGAGATTTGTGTATATGCGTAAACCACGAAATGAGATATGTGTATATGCGTAAACCACGAAATGAGATATGTGTATATGCGTGAACCACGAAATGAGATATGTGTTTCTGCATGAACCACGAAAAAAATTAAACTAGTTGAGGAATTCTGCTACTAACATAGTATTTTCTCAGTTGATGGAAGAGGTACGATAAATATCGAAAGGCATATAGCAACATTAAAACAAAGTCAATGGGGCACTAAAACATATATACATCCTGGAACTGAACACTATCAAAATCTCTTAAGATGATAGTAAAATAAGACATGTGGAACGAATGAATGAAAAGAAACTGACAAAAAATTTATACGAGTATAGTGCAAATACGAGTGGAAGGCGTACGAGAGGAAGAAAAAGAAAAGTATGATATTTTGTACGAAAGACATGTAGAAAGTCAGATAAATCGTAGAAGCTGTATGATGGTATGGCTGTAGAAGAGGCTAAGGATGTGTGTCGAGAAAATATGGCGTTCTGTCTTCTCTACCTACCCCGACAGGGAAATGGCGCGCATAATATGCATGTATTTATTTATTATACATTATAATAAAGCGAGATTCGCAAGCTCATCTTCCCCTAATAATATGCAATAAATGTAAATTACTGACATGTAAGTTGCATATCATCAGGAGCATTTTTACTACATCTCCCTTTGGACACAAATTTCAGCAAAAATTCATTTAAACCCCTCCGTGGTCTTGATTACCCTGTAAAATACCTGTTTAAAATTCAGGATCGAAATAAGTGAAACGTATTTGATGAGTATGAAGGATGTTACGAGTTCCATGGACGGCAAGGCAAACTAACGCCTCCATTCTAGAAGAACTGAGCACAGATTGTCGACAATATACCTTCGACGAGTCCTCCGATTCTTTGGGCACATTACTTGTGGTCAAGGAGACAGTTTGGAAAGGTTTGTGGTAACTGGAGGCGTGGAAGGACGACGTACAAGAGGAAGAAACCCAGTGCGTTGGACTAACCAGGTGACAGACGCAACTGGACTACCCTTAACAACTGCCCGTCGAGCCGCAGGGTACAGGGATGGATGGAGAGGAGTCGTCAGAGGCTATCATGTGAGTCACGATGCTCAGTCATAAGCTACACGACAGGATGATGATGATCTGATGAGTAACGAATGAAGTTTCTGACCTTAAAAGTCAAATAGAAAATTGGAAACATAATAATAAAGTTGACAAATGGATGATTTCCAAGCAGAAGTACGATAATTTACTATTGGAAAGATAGTGCCGAAAGCATGACATGTATAAAGAGTATGGCAACTCAAATCACTCTTTTATATTTTGATGACTATCGGAGATGGGTTTTTCAATTTATTTAATTTTCAAAAGAAATAAAATATTTGAATATATGTACAAATATATGTTCAAAGATTTTCACGACTGTTTTTCACTACTTTAAAATGTTTATCGGAGTTTTTATCGTGATGATTTGATTTAAACGATGACCGAAGTTTACATCTAATTTAGATTACAGTCTGGTTTTTCCTTAAGTCGTCATTAACATATTTCCGAGTGGTTGGAAGACATTGTCACGTGACAATAAATCCGCTAGGTTGTACTGTATACAATGAAAATATAACATATATAAACCGAAGAGTCACCGATTCGAAATCCACGCTGTACTATACTCCCTTTCGAATCGGCATTATTTCCGGCTAGTATTTGAGGTATAAGGATACCTATGACTTCTGTCATATTGAGAGCTGTCGGATGACTCCATGTTCTTGATCTGTTAGCTTCTATTCCCTGAAAGGTGTAAATTTTAATGAAATTTTGTGTGATTGCTGTTAAAATGAATGCACTAAAAATAATACATTGAGCAACAATGTCGAACAGAATACGAAACGAAGTGATTGGGGTTGAATGTGAACTTAAGGCTGATGTGTTTTCTAACAGTACCTTCAGATGAAGTAAATATTCTAATCCCCTTACAGATAACTGTATTAATAACCGGTAAAACTGGTATTTTCAGGAATTTTTCTATTTAGTATTCGATGATATAAAGATACCTTTGATTTCGGTCATATATATTGTTTCAAAAATAAAAGAAAAAACAATACCGGTGTGCACCTATCGTTCACTGCCATCGAATCCAGTATATCAGTGTGGCCAGTGAATTTGCTGGTGTGTAACAGTTCACTCACTTAAAGAGAAGAAAAAAAGAAAGGAAACCAAAATTCCACGTTTTTCTACTGAATTAACGTTAGAATGGTGAACGGATCCTTGAATACGAGACCCAACAACAATGACGACATTAAAATACATTATAATTTTACTACTATCATAAAATATGTTGCCTAGGTAAGATTCCTATCTTCCAACCCAGGGGATGCGGTTTTAATTCCCGTTGGAACCCATATTTAAAAAAAATATATATAAGATATAAGTCTGTCTGGTTTTCACTGTTGAAAGTGTTCATCTGGAGACAATACAGCACGCGCTAGATATGTACTAGGATTGAAGATGGCTGGATCCCCTCGTAATTCTGACGGCAATTCAGTTGGAAAACGATACTTTGCAGATTTTTTCCTAAGTAAGCGAGTATTTGCTCACCAGCAACTCAACTCACCGCTGTACTGGATCCGATGGTACACCAAAGTTTTTAAGAATAAATATGACCACAGTCATAGGTATCCTTATACCTCTGAATACTAGGCAAAAAAAATGCCTATGTCATTCGAGGGGAAATAGCACACAGTACTGGGATTACCTCTTCACGAACGGTTTTATTGCAAACATCAACAAGTTCCGTGTCTACTCCAGTGGTTTTAAGCCCGAGCTATCGATAAATGGTGCCAAAGACAGTCTCATCTCCCGTTCATGATCTTCAACATATCTGAATCATTAAGTCGGATAAGACCAAGGGTGTCACACAAATGAATGAAGTCGTTAATAACAGTTATGCGCTATAATTCATCAGACGTGAAAATGCATTAATTGGGTAACTGGTGTGCTATATATTTTTACATAGATGTTATGAAATTCAAGAAGGTTCTTTTCAGCAAAACCTCAATATTAAATCGTGACTGGGAGATTGGTTATTTCATTTTTATTTTGTGTTATTTGTATTTTTTGTAATCTAAAATTAATTCTGTATATTCTTCGAACGTATTTGAGTTTTTTTTCTTACGTTGTTGAAATACAGTAGGCGTTTGCTTGTTATGATGTTCGCATCATCGTGATTTACCTTTTGGAAAATTTTAAGTAAAAAATAACAAGAAAGTCAGCATGACAATAATTTTGAGAATGTATTCATTATTTAATAATAATAAAATTACAAATTATATAGCGCAGTTTAGAGAGCAAACTCTTCTCAAGGACGCTCTAACTCAGGATTTGAACGCAATCATAAATTTTGAAAAGATCTCCTAAAAAGGATTGTCTGTGAAGTGCTTCCTAAACGCCACTCATATCCCTGACACTAGGAGGCAGACTATTTAAAGTCACAGGAACAGCGACGGCAAAAGCTCTGTCATAAAATCGCACCCTGTTGGATTGATTTAGAACAATCAATGTATTGGATGAAAAGGAAAACAAACTCCAAGTTTTACTTCTCTCTGAAAAAATATCCCTCAGAGGCAGATTTGAAAGACTTGAATACAGAGAGACAAAATTTGAATTGAATACTTCTCTCCGAAGAAACATTTCTCAAACACATATTCAAGAGATACAATGGAGACACCCCATTAAGGGACTTGAACATAAAGAGACAGTGTTTGAAATTAGTCCGTTCGCGACCCTTAACCGGTTCACTGCCACGAGCGCATTGACACACTCTCCGATTCAGTGCTCGCCAGGCCGGCCATACAAAATGAACGCGTAAACGCGCTCTCCTTTGAGCTTGTCGCAAGCTAATATCAAATCCAATTGTAATAATTTATAAATTGTAACATATAGTGGCATCTACTGGGATGGTCAAGAAATATTTAAATATTACAATTTACCGATATTATCAAAGTTACAGTCATCTTTCTAAAAGCTTTCACTGACAGTCAATACGTGTCTCTGATACAGGGTTACCGATTTATAATGACTTCGTTTGTAGTTTTCTTCAATGGTTGATTTTTAACTTTTGTGCGTTATTTTTGTAAATTTTTCAAAGTATTTATTTACAAACTGTGTTTTCATGTATTCTTTGGTTATTGGCGATAGTTTTGCGGCATAATACGACGTTTATATAGACTTTTTACGGTTTTATTTTATAGTTTATTTACCTTTTGTGCTTTATTATACATCATACAGATAATTTGTTGATTTTAGTTTACAAAGTATATTATATTCCACTATATTTATAAGTAAACGTGTTTTCAACCTGACATTTTGTGAATATTTAAACTGTGTTTATCTGAGTGAACGGCAGCTCAAACGCCCCACGGTGTATATAAGAGTATTTAGTAAGTTTTCATAATATCCTTTATATCTGTATTCAAAAAATAAAATTTTTTTAGGTTTTATTTTTGTTGAAAAAATCCCGGCCTGCTGGGTACGGCCATACTAATAACTTCCGGCACTTAAAGGGTTTACAGTGTAGACTTTTTAGAAGCGGGCCAATATGGCAATATTCATGACTACCATATTCATATATCAACCTAGCAGCTGTATTGAAAGCACACTGGAGTCAAGAAATGTTTAAATCACATAAACCAGAACAAATAGAATTACAATAATCCAGACGCGACAATACAAAGGTGGAAACTACAGTAAGACTATAGTTTCCACCTATATCTATGGAAAAACTCTAACCCATCCACATCTGGAATGAAATTTATGCGCCCCTTTTTTGGACCGATTTTTAATTGAACACTTACGAGTATATTACAATACATACGAATTTTTCAGATTTTTTAGATAAGAATGCTAATTAAAAGTGTTATGAATGAACATGTTTATTTTATTTTATAACTTCTGTTGCATTTTAAAGGTTGATAAATTTTTTAACGGAAAGTTGTTTCGGGGTCCTAAAAGAGAATAGAAAATTTTCGGGAATTGAAATATGAGATATTCTGCAATATGTAGTACATATACATGTAGTACATATATAAAAAAATTGCTAAAATTTACGTTTCAGTTTTTTTCTTTCTTAATAATGTAGGGATAATCGCTCTCCGTGGCGATTTTTTGATTTCCAAAATGATCCTAAATAATGTAGTGATATTCGCTCTCTGTGGTGATTTTTTGATAGCTATAAACGTTTTTTTTAATATCTAAAATAATCATTAATAATGTAATGATATTTGATATCCGTGGCGAGTTTTCGATTCCTACGAATCAATTTTTTTGAATCACAAAATAATCCTTAATAATGTAGTGATTTCGCTTTTCGTGGCGATTTTTTGATTCCCATAAATACATTTTTTTATTCCCAATATAATCCTTAATAATGTAGTAATATTCGCTCTTTGTGGCGATATTTCGGTTTCTATAAATCATATTGAACCTACTGTACACGTCCATTATTTCATGCGAAGAATGTGTTCTTAATGGTGTTGATATTGTATTTATTATTTAATAAATGTTGCTATTGTATTTCAATGACACCAAGGTTTCATGTATTTTTCCAATTATAATTAAATACGAGTATATGCAAGAACATTGCGAGTCTAAGTCAGCGGTTTAAGAACATGCATTAAGTCTACTAAGAAGTTTAACATTTAAAAAGGAGTAAAGCAAGGATAGGTTATGTCACCCTAGTTGTTTCATATTGACACAGATTAATGTAAGACCAAAGCATCAAGGATGGTTGGATCAAGCGAATGATATTTAAAATGAAGAAAACGTAAAAATCAGAGAAATTGTGTGGAGAAAAATGTGTGTCTAATAAGAAAATCTGGCAACCTACTCTTTCTGTCTAGCTAAACACGGAAATTGTGTGAAAGTGTGTGTATATATGCATCAAATCTAATGAAACAGCTGATATCTAATTATCTTAGTAAAATAAACAAATATTAAAAAAGCAATTAATGTGTTCAAAATTTAAAATAAATGCAATCGAAAATCCGTTCCACTCGTGTAAACACATATTTGCCACGTGTAGAGATTCCCACGGTTAGGAATTCAGAAACATATTACCTCACGTGTTCAGCTCAATTCTGATTCTAAAAATGATAAAATATTTAGCAATTTTCCGAAATGCTTAATATGCATGGATGCCACACGAGGAAACACATCCGCCTAGCGACAGATATGCTAAGAATGGTAGGATAACTCCATATTCTTAATCTACCAGTCTCTATTCCTTAAGATATTTAAATTGTAGAGAATATTTTTGTAAATGCTGTTGAAATACAACACACATATGTTAAGTTATTCCCTTCGAATGACACAAGCCTAGTATTCGGGATGTTGATACTTATGACTTTAGCCATATCTATTCTGTCAAAAAAGAAAAATAAAAAAAAAAACGCCGATCGTCTCAATTCGGTGTGGCATCGGATTCAGTATAGCGGTGTGGCCAGTGAGTTTGCTGGTGTGCAACGGCTCACTCGTTTGACACAAACTCAACGACACAGCCTCGCTTTTCAACTGAATTGACGTTGGAATGGGGAGGGGATTCTCGGCCACGAGGTCCAGCAACGACGGTGACTGTGTATAACATAATTATAGGCCATACCATTCTCAACTTATTTCACTAAAAGTTCAAGGTGGCGTAACAATAACTGCAATTTAAATTTTAAATTAAGTTCTGTAATCGTGTACAACTGCATGATTAATTTATAGGTTATGTAGAGCAGTGCTTCCCAAATTGGGGGCCGCGGCCCCCTGGGCGGCCGCGGGATTTCTCGTGGGGGTCGCGAAAATATTCAGTACAAAGTACAAAAATTCATGTGAGTATTAAATTGTTTCATGTGAGTATAGTTTTTATTTAAAAAAAAAGTTTTTAAGCAAGTTCCTATAATTTTGTGTTGAATATAAATATGTGTATTGTAATAATTATTGCCAAATAAATCTTCAACTATAAAAAAAATGTTTTTTGGGGGGGGGAAGGGGCGGGAATTAATTACTTCAGATTTAGGGGGCCGTTACATGAAAGTAATTGGGAAGCACTGATGTAGAGGACATATGTCTATTATAAATATTATACGTTTGACAGCTGTAAAATGGCGGCCAATTTAAAATTGCAGACCTTGTTGCGCGACCCTGTGAAATAATACCTTCTTTTTTTGGCATCAATTGAACGATTTGACTTGAAAAACATGTGGTTCCAGCAAGATGGGATTACTTGTCATACTGCTGATGAAAAATGGCTTTATTGTAGGAAAATATCTCCGAACGTGTAATTTCTCGTCGTGGAAATGTGAATTGGCCGCCACGATCGTGTGATTTAACCCCTTAAGATATTTTTTTCCTCTGGGGTTATGTTAAATCTCAAGTGTACGCCAAAAATCCAAAAACCATCGATGACCTTAAATCTAACATCACTCGTGTCATTGCAGATATACGTAACCATTTATATGAACCCGTTATTGAAAATTTTGCTCGAAAAGTCGTCACCTGTAACAGGAGCCGAGGTGGCCATTTGGTCGATATTAATTATCACACATAATTTTCATATGCACTTATAGCATTGATACCAATAAACATGAACATTTAAACAAAAAAAAAACTTTTCCCTTGATTTCAAATTGCAGTTTTTATTGCGCCTGTAGCGATGTTGTAGCGATGTAGCATGTATCCTATTAGGATGTGCTGATGATGTTGATACTGACATCGCTATCTTCGTTTTAGTCGAATTCTGCGTTCCTTTTCGTTCAGGCTCATCAATGTAGCGAGTCGGTTATCTTGATATGTCGTGATGATCTTGATTTTGTATTTATTTAAATATAAATACTCAGGAATGCGGATAAAAAGCAAAAGTGAACAGCGGGTAATTAATAACAAGTCTTGACAGTTGAATGAACAATAATAATCAATATTTATTTCTCGGCGCGTAGGTAATTTATACAAATGAGTGAACCAGTTCGCGATACATATTCTGTCTTACTCTAGCGCGTCCATTGGCGGGTAGATATTTATTTGTATTTGCAGATGGCTAGACAGGTCGCAAATACTATAAAATAGTAAACATTGTTGACGTTCCTGGCGTGTGACAATCTATAAATACTTCATCGGTCATTGACCCTGTATGTTTACTATTTTAACAATAATTAATTTAATTTAATTATGTTTAACAATTCACTTATTTATTTTGACAATTATTTAGGTAGGTATCCTACACGCCCAACCTATATAATAAATAGTTACTATTCAATTATATATTCACTAAAGATTTCTACACCCGATGGTTTCGTGTTTGATTCCTCATGATGTTTGGTAAAAGACTTCTTCAGGTAATAACAATCCTCACATGATGGTATTTCTAACAAGTGCAAATAACGAATAGCAAGTTTTGTGAGTGCTCCAGGGGCTTTAAACCAGAAGGTTCGATAAATAGAGCCGAAGACAATATTTTCCTACAGCATTTACGTGTGCACTGAGAAGAATACATGAGGTGATAATATGTCACAGAATACGGAATGAAATAATAAGGTATGAATGTGAACTTAAGGCTCATCTTCATCTTACTCAACACATCAGTGTTGAGTAAGATGAAGAAGAGTACTCTGAGATGGTTTGGGCAAGTAGAATAAATCAATGAAGAAAAACTAACAACACAAATATATAGTGTCAGAGAAAATCGTAGCAGAAGAGGAATACCAAGAAATGTGTGTTTGGATGAAGTGAATGTCATTTTGAAATACAGAAATATAAAAAGTCAGACAAATTGTAGGAGTTGTATCTGAAGACGTGTGTAGATGTGGAAGAGGCAATATATGGTATGTGTCGTGATAAGAAAATCTGATGTTCTGTCCTCACTGTCTACAGGCAGGGAAATGGCGTGATGGTATGTATGTATTAGGATCAAATAACTTCAAAGGGAGGTAATCACAGTTTGCTGATAAGATTTCATACTTTAGCCTTTTCTGATATGATGTTAAAATAACTAGTCGACATGAAAGAGAAAATTGAGATAATTTAATATTTTTTAAACGATGTTTGAATAAGTTAAAACAACGATTAAAAATACTTACGATGTGAGTGGAAAGCGTCGCAGGGGATGACCAAGTAAATTATAGCTGGATCAAGTGAATTATATTTTGAAAATAAGAAACGGAAAAAGTCAAGAAATCGTAAGAGACGTGTGAGAAGAGGTATGGATGTAGACGAGGCGAACGATATTGCCGAGATAAGAAAGTCAACCGTTATGCCCTCTCTGCCTACCCCGACATATAAATGATATGCAATTGAATAATAATCAAGAAAAATAAGGAATATTCAGGTTAGAAAATACCTATCAAACCTCTCCAAATGAACTATGTCATTTTCAGGGTTAGAATATACCACTATCTGTTACCCCTATATGCGTGTATGAGATGAACGAAGAAACCCTGGACCATATGTTTTTTAAGTGTCCTTTTCCCACCGCGTATAATCTTTATTCAATTACAAATGTCCCCCATCCTTAAAACATGTCCGACCTACTCTCACTTAATTCTCCATTAATTTGTAGTCACATTTCCAAATTTACTGTCCGAAACTCCTTAACTGTTTAGTAGTACAGTAGTTTGTCACATATTTCTTGAGTAACTTGTTTCTATTAAAAATTGATTGCCACAAACCATCCTCTTTTATAGGATGGAATGCCTAATCAACTAATAGTTGTATGTTAATTGATTTATTTTACATTAATTTGTAACAAATGTTTATTTCTTTAAATATTCAACATATATCTACACGAGACAATGGCCATCTCAGAAGGCTTTTTTCTTGTTCTGAAACAACTGACTTATATACCCTAAAATTCATAAATAAATACACATTATTCCATTCTTACACGTCAGAGTTGCAGCCGTTCGTGAAATTTGACAACTTTTAGTAAAAAAATATGATACAATTTTATTTAAGTATTCAAAAAACTTATTTACATATTGTCTTGTCATTTATTTTTTACTAGAGTTAAAACGACTATATTTTTTTTGTAAAATCTTTCATGGATTACGACAACTTAACGTATCCAAGATTAGCTGTTAGGTTGAAAGAAATTGGTATACATATATTAATTAGCTTGCCAGATGTACCGTATAAACAAAATAATAAATAAGAATTTTGAATAATACTCGTACATTACTTTGACTTAACTGACAAATAATTATTTACGCAGAATCAAGGTGGTTTTCGGTGTCGTATTAACGAACTGTACTGTTGAGAGTATCACCGCGCGCACACGGAATGATCTTATTCAATGAATTTTCTGAAATCGATATCTTCCCAGTGAATAAATTGAGGTTTGAACTCTTTTTAGGTATAACTGAGTAACTTCACAGGTTATTTGATGTAATTGAGTTAAACCTGTATGGAATATGAAATAATTCAATTATTTGAAAAACACATTACATCAATCTTTCTGAGATCACTCGCACACGGAATGACCTATTGAATGAATCGTCTGATATCTTCCATAGTTCGGTGGATAATTTTTTTTTTATCTATCCTGGCGAGTTACCATATGGCAATCTCTTCTAACCAACTAGAAAGATGTTTTAATGGGCCCTAAGAGAAAACCAGTCTGGAATCCCATTTAAAAAAAAATCTGGATTCCAGCTAGGATCGAACCCGCAACCTCCAGATCGCTGGACAAGCGTCTTACCACCAGGCCACGGTGGTCGTCTTTGTAGCATGAGTAACGTTTTACTTGTTTTAATTGAGTTTTTCCTTGTTATTTAACGTTGTTGGGTTAAACCTGTATCAAATGTAAAATAAATAAATTAAAAGCAAACCTGAATGAAGTCGACCTGTTATAAACTTTCAAATAACCTGTTAAAGACTTTATAATCACCTTTTATAGACTATAATCACCTGACATAGACTTTATAATCACCTGGCATAGACTTTTTATTCATCTGGCATAAACTTTTAAATCTCCTGTCACATACTTTTTAGGTTATCACTTCATAATTATAAATATAATATTTACACATTTCACAATTATAAAATAGTAGAATTGCACGAAACGCAAGAACTATAAAGACGACAGTGATAATATTAAATTATCTTTCAATCTTATACTATAAACTATCGTTCTTTCGATTCGTAATGAAAATACGAATGTCGAACGACAATAATTATTGTCATTGTGATTCATTTACAGCAGCCACATTAAAATCACTGTATCTACCGTTACATTATATTTGAAAAATTATATAATATAAAAACATTTTACTTTTTCCATTTCTTAGTATAAATAAATTGAAATAATATCGTTTATACAGACAGACATATAAATTATCATGCCCTCTCTTTGTCGGGGTACGCAGAGAGGACAGAGCCCACTTGCTTAGCGTGAATGAGTTACATCACGACCCGGCCGCAGTGTAAAGGGATGCATGTAAACTTAGTGCTGATGTTTTGATGGAGATGAAGAAGAGTAGTTCAGTTTGATCACATCACCACCCACGCTGTTATGGGGCACAAAAAAGTCCCCATCCAGCGGGATCTACACTAGAAGATCGAAATCTTCTTTATTTTTTTTATAAGCGTCACATAATGACAAAGATTGAACTGCGTAAAGAGACTCGTTCTCAGGTGGCGACACACCCGAGTGTGAAAAGAATAGTGGTGACGACAGACTTATGGTCCGACATCAAGGAAAAAGGAAAATGACTCGCAGCCAAATGATTTTTTTTTCTTATAAAGTGACTTAAGACCTGAAGTTAAAACAGCCCAATACTTTCACAGAAAAAATCAAATGGAACAAAATTATCATTTGACGCCACCAGATCGGAGTAGTTTATCGGTCCGAAGATGAACCGATGTAAGACTGAGTGGGATTGAGTGGATGAAGAAGACCACTCAAAGATAGCTTGAATATGTAGAGTAGCACAGTGCGGGGTTCGAACTGGCTACCTTCCGCACGAAAGTTCAAAGTGTTTATTTATTTATTTTTTCAAAACAGGCTTAGCCCAATTACTTTGAAAAATACAAGACATTAAAAAAGAAGAAAAATTATATAGAAAAAGAAATTTAAAAATTATATAAAATGAAAAATAATGCATATGCATACAAACGAGTATATACACAAAAACATATGATACACATATTGTATATTCAGTCACTTAAGTATGTTGATGAGTGCTTTCTTACGCGCTCAATCTAAGAAGAAAATTTACTTTTGCTTTTGGTAATGTGATATGAAATATGTCAATATCCGAAGCAGTCCCGTTCAGAAAAGTTAAGGCCCTTCCAAAAGGCATAGCGGCTGGAAGACCCGTTCTTGTGTATGTTATTGAGAACAGTTCTTGCCGGTGCAGTCTAGTGTAATTGTTAGGAACATTTAACGCTAATCTTTGTAGTAATGCTGGACAGCTCACAACTCCTCGAACGAGTTTGACAACGTATACCAGGAGACCGATCTTTTCTTACGCTCAAGGAGTTATACCCGAGCATGCCCAGCAGAAACTGAGTAGGATAAAGCCATGGATAGACACCGAACTCACTCATGTAGAGATATCGTAGATATTTTTTTTGTACTTTCTCCACCATGAGCGAGTTCTGCGCCCCCACCGGGCTCCAAATGCAAGCATTGCTTTCTAGTTTGCTACGGATCAATGAATTAAACAACGTTTTGAGCACCAAGTGTTACCGAGCGGCCATGCATTAAATACTATTTAAACAGTAAATGGGATGTCTTCAGATCTAAGTTATTATTTAAGCACAAATGCATGACATAGATCGAATCACGACCATTTATTTATGATTCGTACTTGTTTACTGACCAAAGTGACTCGTAAAATGACGAACGAAATTTAATATGCATAACATAGTTTCTTCCCCTGCTAAGACGGAAATGACATTTTATACTATAGTTGGAAAGTTTTGAAACTTTGTGTATCTTTGCATACGAGTACATACATCCTATCACGCAATTTCTGTCTTGGGGTAGGCCGATAGGACAGATTTTCCAATCTCCACACACATATTTTGCCTCTTCCACATCCATACACCTTACATTTTGTTCAATAAATTTGTGAAAACTTTTTCTCTTATTTATGTAAGTATACTCGTACCTACATAAATACCCTCTTGGCTCATAGAGTCTAAAATATTTACTATTTAGTCCTTTACAAAAAATGTTTGCCGACCGCTACCTTAGAGGCGCATTATACCGTTGTATGCATCATTAAAAAAAATGGGATTCACAATTCTTTGGCCGTATATGCTAGGACGCAAAGGAGAAGAGAATTTGGAACTGTGGAGGGTGTGGAGGGATGACGAGGCAGAGATAGACCACCAACCCCAAGTACTTGGCAAGTTAAGATTCTCTGTGACAGCACCACTCCGAGAAAACTAAAATAGGATAGGTGGAAAATCGTCACTGGCTAGGCAGATAAACCGGAATGAACACGAATCTCAGCCAACGAAGAATCGATCAAAAATAAAATAAGTTATTGAACGCAAACATAAAAAGAGAAAAAAATGAAATCTACCTAATACAATATATAACAGCATTAAAACTTGGTTTTAACTGAAATTTATAAAATTTTCCAATAAAAATAATAAAAAAGTTAACATATCGACCGGAACAAAAACTTTGCTAAGATGTTAAAGAAAGATTTATTTCACTCTCCAGCGAATTCACCCCGAGGGTGCAGATGCCTTTGCTAAAATACAAATACAAGACGAGTGGGCTGATCAGTCTCAAAGTTTTGATATAGAATAAACACATCCACCCAACCCACAACATCTCTTCTCACACCCTATCTGCTCTCAAAACTCTTTTTACACTCGCACATACATACATCCTTCAAATCTATCCCTTGAGATACTGCCAGGGTAGTCACAAATGTTATTTTAATACTATATAATCTTCTGTAATGTTTTTTTTTTGTAAACCTTTGATTACAAACCATCACGGCGTTTCCCTGCCAAGGTAGAAAGCGAAGACAGAACACCAGACTTTCTAATCGCGACACACATCCTTCACTTCTTCTACAAGCATACATCTTCCCACAAATGCATGACATAGATCGAATCACTATCATTTATTTATTATACGTAAATAAATGGTAGTGATTCGATCTATGTCATGCTGACCGTTGTTAAGTGACTTGTAATATGGCGAACGAAATTTCATATGTGTATGTATAGTACCTTCCCCTGTTGAGACAGAAATAATCTTTTACAGTTGAAAAATTTTGAAACTTTATGTATCACTGCATAAGAGTACATACATACCATCACGCAGTTTCTCTGCTGGGGTAGGCAGACAAGACATATTTTCCACACAATATACCTTTTCATACAGCGCCTACGATTTATTTTCCTTCTTACATTTCCTACTTTCAAAATACCATTCACTTGATTCAACCATGCTTTTCTTGGTCTTCTAATACCTCGTCTTCTTCTCGCATTTTTTTAAAGAATAGATATGACCAAAATTATAGGTATTCTTAATACCCTCAAACACTTGGCGGAAAAAGTGCCGGTGTCGTTCGAGGGGAGTAGCACAGCGCGGGGTTCGAACCGACGACCTTCCGCACAGAAGTCCAGCGTGTTACCGCGCGGCCATGCACCTAAATTATTTTTGCATTGTATATTTGTTTTGTTAATATCTCTTATTTATCTCGCTTAACACACCAGCCTTAAGTTCACAGTCATCCTTAACAACTTCACTTCTTATTCTATCATACATTGTCTCCCCGCGTATTCTCCAAAGGGGGCGTATTTATACAGCGTTTAATCAGCTCTTTTAAATGTTTTTTCACATCCACGTATCACTCCAATAAATCATAGTTGGAATTAAAATACAATTGTGAAGTCTCAGATGGTAATGGGATACTCACGGTCGGGTTTCTTCACTTTAAACTAAGTAATAGCTGATTGGGAGGATCATACAAGATGAACTTAGATCTTTAGAATATAAAATATCACTTGAAATCTTCATCAATGTATTTTTTTTTCTTCGGTTATTTAGCTTTTGCTAAAAAATACACGAGACTACTTCTTCTTGTCGTGCCCCATCAGGTCCCCTAATGTTGGCAATCACTCTGGCAAAACCTTCTCTATCTTGCGCAACCCGGAACAGGTCCTTTACACGCCTCATCTCCGTCCAGTCTCGTATATTACGCAGCCAAGATGTTTGCCTTCTACCAGGACTACACTGCCCATCGATCCTGCCCATCAGTATCAACTGGAGGATTTCATACTTCTCTCCACGTAAAATGTGACCCAGATAGGATATCTTGCGAACCTTCATATCTGTCAGCAGCTGTCTACGGCAGTTAGCTCCCCTCAAGACCTCCGAATTGGTGATCATATCAGTCCACGGTATACGAAGCATTCTCCTGTGCAACCACATCTCGAACGCTTCCAACCGATTCATAGTATGAACCTTCAGCGTCCATGTTTCCGAGCCATACAACAGAACATACCAAACATAGCACTTCAACATTCTCTGCCTTAGTTTCAGATTCAATTTATCATTGCAGAATATTGATCTCATTCTGTTGAATGAACTGCGGGCTGCTTCAATCCTGCACTTCACCTCCATATCTGGGTCGACAGATGTATTATAGTGATCATACTGCCCAGGTACTTGAATTGCTCCACCCTCTCCAACAGTTCACTCCCAAGCCGCAATGTCATAGCGGAGTAATCTGCCCTGCCAAATGCCATCCATTTTGTCTTTTTGATATTTATATTAAGGTCTAATTCTTCTCCTGTATCGTTAATGTTAACAAGAAGTTCTAGAAGATCTGCGATGTTATCAGCCAAGATGACAGTATCATCGGCATTCTGTCATCTTGACATACTGTCATCGGCATACTGTCATACGAGACTACTTTTATTATAAAATACAAATCTAAAAAATAAAGTTCTGCAACAGTTTAGAGATTATTGTGGTCCCTGAACGCGTGGGAGGACGACACACAATAAGAAAAACCTCAGTGCGTTGAATTGGCAAAGTAAGAGACGCAACAAGTCTCTCCTTAAAAACTGCTCTTCGAACTGCGGAGTACAAGCATGGATGAAGAGGAGTTGTCAACGGCTATCATGGAAGTCACAGTATTGGACAGGATGCAAATGTTAAGAATCAAGGAGACGATGTGATGGTGTAGATCATAGTTTCCTAAACTTTTTCGCCCCGTAGACCACTTGCCGATTTTTTTGTTTTCCGTAGACCCCCTGCTTGCCTAATATTGAATTTTCCTAAACTTATTAACTTCAAATGTGTTTTTGACAGCTGGCACAGTGCAGTTCACATTGATAAGATTTTTTGTAGAGTGGACAATTGTAAAAAAAGAAAAACATGTACAATTTTTATTCATACCTTTATTGAAAAGACACAAAATGCAAGTAAATGTTTTGCTTTGGAACGAAACAAATCAAAACCTAGTAAAATTCTTACATAAAATTAATGCACAAATAATAGTATAAATGAGAGGGATGGACCTGATACTCTGATAGCAATGATTCAATATTTGACTTCAAATTAGTGAGGTTATAGTCTTAAATCTCTACGTTCAGTGATTTCTATTCTATTTTTTTATATAAGTATTTTCTATGTCTTATATAAGTATTATGTACACACAATCTGTGTAAGGTGTAATAAGACATTTACGGAACGCCTAAATATTGATGATCTGCCTACATGAGATCCACTCACGTGGACCCTCATTTACATCTTGTGCACCCCCATTTTCTTTTCTCGCATACATAGACCCCCTGCAAGTCTAAATCGACCCTTGGGGGTCCATGTAGACCACTTTGGGAATCTTTGGTGTAGATAAATGTATGTCTATGAAAGTTTATGTATAAACGGAGACGTACTCTAAAGTAACCACAAGTCACTCCAAAATCTCACCTATTATTTACAAACAATAATTTAAATTTAAACAGACTTCACTATAATTACATTTCCTTGATAGTTTAGCACAACCCTGCGAGAGGTTGGGGAGGGTGTGGGAATAGCGGTTTCGCGTGCACCTGATCGCCCGGCACAATGGGCTACCCCCTCTCTAGCACCCCAGCTCCTACTTCTCTGCTACTCTCTAACCGCCTCATATTGGCCCACTTTACCCCCACTAACTCATGTTACTGTAGTGAGGGGCGGATGTCAAATGTAGCGCCCATTTACGTTTAAATCTTTTTAAAAAAATTGACGGTTTTTTTTAAATTATTTTTTCACGATTCTCGTCATAAAGGGTCTTTCAAATTGAGCAGTTTTTTTATTCAAATTTTTTTAATTCTTGAATAAAACACAATTTGTTTTTAATTTAAAAAAACGTATAATGTATGACATTTAAACTTAAAAACCAATATCCGACAAATGTCCACCTCTTGCAGCTCCACAGATGTCCACTCTTTTGTTAAAATTTTCGATGACATTTTGGCATAATTGCGGTTCTAACTCACCAATTACGCGAAAAATTTCGTCCTTCGGCTCAGGAATTGATCGGGGTGGTTTGCGTGCTATTCCATTGACTGCAGTTAATAAGATAATATTGCAATGATGATAGCTTTGAATAAAATAAAATTATAATAACCCAATGGGACTCATTATTAAAAACAACGAGGTAATATTCATCAAAGACCTGACGACTGCCTGGCTTGTTTCTGCGTAAGTTGATTTGGTTTAGGGTCTTTATAATCTATGGCCACTTAGAAAGCACTTAACTCATGTTCAACTGACATTTCAAATTCTTCATTTTTGTATCCAAGTAGCTATCAGTACACGAATAGTTGCCACACCTCGGAAGCTGAGAGTCTCGCAGGCGGAGGAGCCTAAGTGCTTGTTGTGATGGCAAAGAGACTGGTCACATCTGCTAATGTGTTTTCTCTTTCCTCTCTTCTAATTCTTATTCATATTAGTATATCGATCGTCCAGTTCATTACTCAGAACACTCCAAATAACCTGTTTTGAGATATTGAAAAGAGCAATATTATAATCGTCACCATAAATCAAATACTATTAATTTTTGCCCGAGTTTTATATATTTTATCAACATCTAGTGATAAAATATATAAAACTCGGGTAAAAATTAATAGTTTTTGATTTATAGTGACGATTATAATATTGCTTTTCTCATTATCTCAAAACAGGTTATTTGAAGTTGTCTGAGTAATGAACTGGACGATCGATATCTCAAAATATTTCTAAATACTTAATATCTACAAGAGTGCATTTCATCTGGAAACTAGTACTAAACCCCAAAACACTGTGTGATGGCCACAAGATTCATAATACGAGTGTATACAATTCCTATAATACTTACTGCGATGCGGAAGGTAATGGGAAACCACCGCATTATTTTTCCCAAGAAAACCACATGAATGCGATCAACAATTTTGTAAATCATTTTCTTCAGCATTGAGGTCACGACGATCTTTCAATAAAAAAGGGTTCGATTCCCGAGTTAGAGCGCTCTTGAGACGAGTCTACTCTCGAAATGGTGTTTATTATTTTATCACTTATCAGTTAAAAACTCCCGTTTTCCTGATAACTGAAAACTTGCGCTTGAAGAATTCAACTAGGTCGGCCCTGCCGAGCGCCGCTGTGACCGAGCAGGTGTGGAAATAGATTTCCCGAAAGAGGCTGAATTTATGCTGCATTTGTGATTGCTTCGACCCGAGATAGGGATTAGTGAAGCGGTTCTGCGCTCGTCTACGCTCCGTTGTATTGCGTGTTCTCCGATACACTTCAAACATGTATTGTTAGTTGTTTTATTTCTTCTGCACTTCAAGTGTATATAACGTCCAATAAATATCCACTTCTGTGGCTAAGTCGGTTATAGGTCTGTCTGTCGACCCGCACAAAATGATTGCGCGTTGGATTCCCGCTAGTACCCCCAGATATAAAAAAAGCCCGAGTCTGATCATCACATAAGGCTTATTTTGCCTTTCTGATTGGTTACCACATGTTGGTTGTTCTCTATATAACAAAAGTATAATATAATGAGTACATGACCGCGCGGTAACGCACTGAACTTCTGTACGGAAGGTCGCCAGTTCGAACTGCACGCCATGGTATTCCCTTCGAATGACACATGCATTTTTTCCGTCTAGTGTTCGTGGGAGTAAAGATACTTATGACTTCGGTCATATGTGCGCTCCGATCATTTCACTTCGGTGTGCTATCGGATCCAGTACACAGTGTGGCCGATATTATAAAGTGTTTCATTCCTAATTATTCTTCCCTTCCTTTTCCTATGATTGATGGTATGTCACTTTTACTATGTACTATATATTTCTCATAAATTTTGCAAAGGTTAATAATCAGTTCAGTTCGATCCGCAATCTACACTCGAAGATCAAAATTTTCTTTATTTTTTTATGAGTACGAAAACATGTAGTGACGAAGAAGAAACTGCCTAAAGGGATTCCCTTCTCCGGTAGCGACACACCCGAGTGTGATAACAATAGTAGTGATGGCGGACTTAAGGTCTGATATCACGGGAGATGGAAAATTACTCGCAACATAGGATTTATTTATAATGTGACTTAAGCATAAATAAAACTCTTGTTTGTGCTCCCCTGATTATGAGGGGAAAACCTTAAAACCAGAAAGGTTACCCCATTATATAAGGTGGAAAAAATAGTGGTTGACTAATCAAATTACAATGTCTTTAAACCTCCACAGTGTTAATGCCTTAACTTTATTTACGTCTGGTTGGGAAAAATTGCTGCCTGACAATAAGCCCGCCAGATTGTAGTTACAATAAAGTGTTTTAAACAAATAAATAAGGTTTAAGACAATGTCATGAATATCAATAATGAATATAAAACCAAAGTTAATTGAAATAAATTACTTTAAAGCAATAAATCCACCAGATGTGATAAACTATAAGTAGTGTTGCAGTAAAAAATACCATAAGATAGTCCCTGCAATGAAATGCAACGAAAAATAAATCCTGGTGTTCATTAAGGGATGCGTAGATTAACTAATAGACAGCAAGGAGAAGTCAGCGCGAACCTCTCTGTATTCCATATTGTTTTATAGTGGCTTTGTTGATCCATTGCTATTTAGTTGCATTGAAAATTTTCTCCTCAAACCAAATAATATATAAAAACTAGATCCATACCTTCACGTCATTTCCCTGTCGGAGTAGACACAGAACATAGAGCGCCATACTTTCCTAACCAAACGCACATCCTTAGCCTCTTCCACAACAATACACCTTCTCATACAACCTGTACGACTTCTCAGACTTTCTACTTTCCCTTCTTTCAGAATATCATTCACTTGATCCAACCATACTTTATTTAAGTGACAAAGAAGACATTCTACCCTCTCCTGAGTGAGGGCATACCTAAAATTGATGAATGAAGGATATACCCGTATTGGCTTATCTCTCTGTCATTATATTAACCGAATTTATTGTATTGACTGCTTGTTTATATTTTTGTTCTTAATTTAAATATACAAGGGTGTGGGATGAAAAAATATCTGATATCTTCGCGGCTGGGCTTGCCTTCTAATGGTGGGGATGTATCCACTGTGGGGATGTTATGTGATAAACCCAGACTTTCCGATAACTTATCTTTTTTTTTTCATTATTTTAAAATATGTATACAATATCAGGATATACGTATATGTACATTCTCGTCATCGTCGTTGCTGGGCCTCGTAGTCGAAGAACCATTTCCCATTCCGACGTTAATTCAGTTGGAACGCAAAGCTGTACAGTGAAGCTTTTTTATGCTTCTTTTTTCTTTTAATTAGTGAGCCATTGAATACCAGAAAACTCTCCGGTCTCACCACTATACTGGATCCGATGGCACACCGGAGTGAGACGATCAGATCAAACCAGTTTGTTTACTTTTTCTCGTTTTTGAAAGAATATATATGACCGAATTCATAGGTATCATCTATATACTCTCGTAAACTAGGCGGGAAAAATGCCTGTGTCATTCGAGGGGACTAGCACAGGGCGGGGTTCAAACCGGCTACCTGCGGACAGGCACCTCATGTACATTTTATATTGCTACCAATAAACCTATCCTTATTTATTTATTTAATGTTAGCCACGACAGTTTAGACGCCACCTAGTATTTGATCTCATTGAGTGTTCTTACTCGTAGGTAGTATTAGGAAGGCTAAAATAAAGTATAATTATTTCATAAAGAATTAATTAGTGTCTTGTTTGTATTTCTAGTTAGAATTTATTGTAAAAAATTACGAATAAATACAATTTGAAACATTGATACTCAGTAGTAATATCGAATAGAGAAGATTGTCAACGAGAAAATAGTTGACTATGTCGCGATTAGCATTTTGTTTTCTTTTTGACATAGAAAATATATAAAATAATAAATAGAACAGGAATTGTTAAATAAAAACTTGAATTATTTATGACATGAGTTGGACTTGAACCAATAGTTATTTACTTATGCCAAATAAGATATTTCTAAAAGCTATTCACTTAAAGCTTCTACTTGTCAAATAGCCGCTTTGTCAAGTGGATATGTTTTGAGACTTGAAGAAACGGAATTGTGAAAATAGCTATGTTATCTCTAAATGAATTAAGTTCCATACAGTGTACAGTGCAGAGAGGCTGAGGGGGAGTGTGGACCGAGCGCCAATGCTGGGGGAATGGAGTATGGGATTATGTTGTCCAATGCGCTTTATCTCTGTTTACTCAGCGACAGAACTCTTCTTCATTGCGGCGCAAAAATGAGAAAGATTAGCGCCCTGTCGTACGCGTATACATATCACATTGGGAATCTTAAAAGTTGTTTAAAAGTCAAGCAGATTCCTGCTCCCCTCTCCATTTTTCACAGCTATGTAGGTGGCTTATTTGGTAAGACGCTGGTTTTCTACTCGAGGGTTTAGGGTTATAAAATATAAAATAATAATAAAAAGAATATCGGTCATATTAAACAGTTCCTTTGGTAATATTTCTCGCACACACTAGAAGTGTGTAAACATTATTGACAAAATGTGAATTACTTGCCTAATTCAGTGTTTTTTTTTTATCCGGAGGGCCAATAACTGGGGTCAAAGATAAATTTGTCAAGGTTTTCAACAAGGTTGCATTCCGAACTCGGGTGTGTTGAGAGGTTTCGTACGAATGAATTAATGAACTGCTATACTATACTGCACATAAACGGTGACAGTAAGACTCGACCCATTACTGTTTATGCCGTCAGACTCTGGAACCAGTGACAGTAAGACTCAATCCATTAGTATTTATGCCGTCAGACCCTGGAACAAGTGACAGTAAGACTCAACTCATTATAATTTATGCCGTCAAGCAGAGAACAAGTGACAGTAAGAATCGATCCATTGCTGTTTATGCCGTCAGACACAGAACCAGCTTCAATAAGATTCATTTTTGTTGACTTGTCTCAAACAGCGACGTAAATAATTATACTACCTTGATCAAAAAGTTTTAGGACCGGCCACCGTGTGGCGCTGTCAGTCACCCGATTGGATTTTTTTGTAAGGTTACCACATCTATCATTGACACTTCCTTCCAAATTTCAGCGTCATAGCTTGACATTTGTAAAAGTTATGCTGTACTGAGTACATCTACCTTTGTGCGTGTTTTCGATTTTTTACAAGTTTGAAAATGGCATCAACTGTGCATCAACGAGTTTGCATTAAATTTTGTGTGAAAAACGGATTTAACGGTCCGCAGACCTTGGAAATGTTGGAGAAGTGTTTTTCGGTGGCACGAACGCTTCAGAAGTGGTCGTGAGTCGGCTGAGGATGACGAACGCAGTGGCAGTCGAAAACCGATGAAAACATCGATAAAATCAAAGAAATGTTGGCCGAAAGCCGCAAATTGACCATCAGAGAGCTGGCAGAGGACTTGAACATCGCTTATGGATCCGCTCAAGACATTTTGGTTAGTGATTTGGGCCTCAGACGTGTCGCTGCAAAACTGGTGCCGAAAGACCTCAATTTCATGCAAAAAAAGGACCGCGTTGAAATCGCGAAAGACATGATTTCCATGAGTTTTTTACCAAAAACAACACGACTACTATCCAGCAGCCTTTGAATTCACCTGATTTGGCTCCCTGCGACTTTTTTCTGTTCAACCGACTTAAAAAAACCGCTTCGTGGAACGCATTACAGCACCCGAGAGGATATCATGAAAAAATCGAACACGGTTCTGATGGACATGCCGAAAATTGAGTACCAGCGGTGTTTCGAGGATTGCATCAAGCGCTGGCGTAAGTGCGTTGCAGTCGATGGGGAGTACTTTGAAGGGGACCATATCGATTTTGAATTTTCGATTTTGTATTTTCGATTTTATGAATAAAGTCCTAAAACTTTTTGATCAAGGTAGTATATCTCTTCAACAGACATTGCAATTTCAGGATTACTTATTTTATACAATAAAAACTACCTTTTGTAATAAATAAAACGAGGGATCATGTTTGCTCTGCTTCGAAACCGATAAGTATCTTATCAACCCTACGGAAGTCGCTAATAAAATATATAAAATTAAAAAACGAATAAGGTAAATTTAATTTTAATGATTTATGAAAAACTTTTTATTCCACTTTTTGTAACGGTATAACCCTACCGGTTTCAAGGCTTTCACCTCATCATCAGGGGTGCACAAAAAAGACTCCCCTGATGATGAAGTGAAAGCCTTGAAACCGGTAGGGCTATACCGTTACAAAAAGTGGAATAAACAGTGTTTGATAAAACAAATTACCATTTCTTTAAACCTCCACAGTGTTAATTAATGCCTTAACTATAAATAATATATGATTTATGAAAGGTTTTAGCTAATATTTTGTGTAACTCCATATAAGAATATTTAAGAAGAAATAACTTTATTATTATACTTATCACTGCAATACTAACTTCTACTTCGTATGCCGAGGATCTCTTCAGACAGAATGCCTGTCTGAAGAGAGCCTCTGTAACCAGACTGGGACTACTTTTTTGTGTAACATCGTGAATTGTAATTAAGTTATCTATTTATTATACTCTTTTGTCGTTATATTTTGTCCCTCTACTCAAAATTACTGGTTACGCAAATTTCTCGACTCCAGTCTGTTTTCAATGGAGCTGCTAGGCTGATACATGACAGTTGTAAATCTACATTTGCCTAAAATCTTCTTCTAAAAAGTTTACATTTGCCTAAAATGTCGAGAATGGATCGACTTCAAGCGTTGTCTCTTTGTACAAACGTCCTTTAATGCGATGTCTCAGGTATATAAATGACAGATATGTATTCATCGAATAAATTAATCATTCTGAATCCAATAGCGCGGGTATTCTTGATATAGATTTTATACTGCTAGTGCTGGGGCATAGAATGGTCTGCTTTTTGCGAGATATTGGTGGTGTATGCAGCTTTAGGAAGCACTTGAAGACAACCCATTTTGGAAGTCTTATCTAAATATATAATTATATACGAACACTACACTACAATGTATGTGTGTACCTTTTAACGCATTGGAATTTTATTTACTTGGCATATCATTTAGATTTTTTTAAAGTTATTTACACATGACAAGAAACATACATAATTTGCGAAAAAACAACAGGTAATTTGATTTGGATATACAATTTTAATGGATCTGGGTTCGTTGCCTTTCATTTGTCGTGTCTCCAGTTAACTAGGCTTTTGCCTGTATCAATAATAATGAATAATTCTTATTTACTATAGAAGTATCAAATCGAGTATAATTCTTCTTTCACAATTTTTAAGAAGCCAAGTGTAATTCAATGAAAGATTTATTAACTTATTTAAAAAAAAATCATTGAAAAACAATCTGGCGGGCTTATTGCTAGGCGACAATATGTCCCAACCAACCATAATTGTAGTCAAGGGTGTAAGGTGATTAGATCATGTACTATGGTTATAGAGCGAGGTGCATGGCCGCGCGGTAATGCACTGTACTTACATGCATATGGTCCCCGGTTCGAGCACCACTCTGTCAATTCGCTCCCAAGATAACGTCCAATCATCACAACTGCTCTGTACTGTATTACAATCATCAAAACATTTCTGTACTGTAGTGTACTGTACTGTATTACAATCATCACAACTGCTCTGTACTGTACTGCATTACAATCATCACGACTCCTCTATACTGTACTGTTTTACAATCGTCACAACTGCTCTATACTGTATTACAATTATCAAAACTGCTCTGTACTGTAGTGTACTGTACTGTATTACAATCATCACACCTGCTCTGCTCTGTACTGCATTACAATCAACACGACTCCTCTATAGTATACTGTACTGTATTGTTTTACAATCGTCACAACTGCTATGTACTGTATTACAATTATCAAAACTGTTCTGTACTGTAGTGTACTGTACTGTATTACAATCATCACAACTGCTCTGTACTGTACTGCAGTACAATCATCAAAACTCCTCTATACTGTACTGTACTGTTTTACAATCGTCACAACTGCTCTGTACTGTATTACATTTTTGTTGTATACAGTATGTGGCCGCGTATTGAGGTGCATGGCCACGCGGTAACGCACTGGACTTCTGTACGGAAGGTCGCCGGTTCGAATCTACTCCCCTCGACTGCTACGTGCATTTTTCCACCTAGTATTCGGGGGTATAAGCATGTCTATGACTTCAGTCATATTTTTTCTTAAAAAAAAAAGGAAAATGAAAACATGTCGGTGTGCTCCGATCGTCTCACTTTGTGCCATCAGATCCAGTACAGCGGTGTGTCCGATGAGTTTGTTAGTGCGCAACGGCTTACTCACTTAAAGAGGAGAAAAGAGAAGAAAACTCTACGGCGCAGCTTCACTTTCCAACTGAATTGACCTTGGAATGGCGAGGGGATTCCTCGACTACGAGGCCCAATAACGAAAAAAAAACACTTCACCTAAAGCAGAATGCATTATTTTCATATATCGAAATATATACTCGTACAAAGGTTTCTTTGAAGTTTGTCAAAATATGTTTTTTTTAAACATTTGCAGAGGGGAAGTACCTAACTTAATGGCTGCAGCCACTTCCTATCTTCACATTAAACTTGCACCCTTAGAGCGCCCTTGAGGAGAGTCTGCTCTCTAAACAGTCCTTTTATTATTATTATTATTTTGTAATTTATTTTTAACAAACACTGTTTATTCCACTTTTTTATGACGGTATAACCCTACCGGTTTCAAGGCTTTCACCTCATCTTCAGGGGAGCGCAAACAAGACTAAATGCTGTTCGGACTGGTACCGATATAGACACTTCAACGGTTGGAGGCGGGAGGGGTGAGGGGAAGGCTAGGTATTATTTCGGCCAAGAGCGGGGAGATTTTGGGGAAATAACTATTCAACAGATGCTCTGATCTGTATATTGACTTAGAAATTTCTAGGGCCTCCAATCTGTCCAATCTATTTCCGTTGTCGCTAATATGTAAGAATTTGGCATCATTGATAGAAAAAGTATGATTCTCACGGTGACAATGATTAGCCATTTCAGAATAAATTAGAGGATTTGTTAAGGCAGATTGGTGTTCACGAAATCTCTTTTCAAAAGATCTTCCTGTCTTTCCTATATAGAAATTATCACAGTCAGCACATAAAAGTTTATACACACCGCTGTTGTTAAGTATTCCATTTTTGCCTTTCCCATTAAATAAGAGTTTCCGGAGATTGAAGTTAGTGTAAAAAGCTGGCTTTATGTGACTTGGAATATTTTTGGTTATTTCATTTGATATATTTTTTATAAATAGGACTTTGCTCCATTTATAGGTATGCTTATAGGTGTCGTTAAATATATAATCTTTTATGAGTTTCTTTTTTGTTTTGTTTTTTAAAAGTGAATCAATGAGGCTTCCAGGATAGCCATTATTTGTAGCAATTTTTTTGATGGTTATTAATTCCTTTTTAAAATTGTCGTCGGTTAATGGGACACTGAGCAATCTATGAAGCATACAGTTAAAGGCGGCGAATTTATGATTATTAGGATGGTTAGAAGTTGCTGGAATTATGGAGTCTGAATAAGTATTTTTCCTATATATATCAAAGTCAAATGTGCCTTTTTTCCGAGATAATGTTAGGTCCAAGAAATTTAATTTTCCGTCCTGTTCTGTTTCTAATGTAAATTTTATAAAACTTTCTATTGAATTTAAATATTTAAGAAAATGGTGTAATTGTCTATCGGTACCCGTCCAAACACAAAGAATGTCATCTGCATACCTAAACCAGCACAGAACATTTTTGGTTAGCTTAAAATTACTCCTAAAGATACATTTTTCAAAATAGTTCATAAATATTTCACTGAGAAGTGGAGACAACGGTGAGCCAATAGCTAAACCATTCGTTTGTTTATATATTTTATTGTTGAAGTTAAAATAATTTTGTTTGATGCATAAGTCCATTAGTGAAATCAATTCTGAATTTTTAACAAGGTCCTTACTTTTGTCATTTATGATATTTTTTGCGAGCTCTAAGGATCTCCAACCTGGTATGCTTGGATATAGGTTAGTGACATCAAAGGATACCAGTTTTGCATTATGAGGCATTTCTATGTTATTTAATTTATCAATTAATTCCAATGAGTTTTTGATTGAGTATTCAGCTTTAAATTGGGTTAGATTATAAAACTGTTCTTTGACAAACTTACATATTTTATAGGTTGGTGCCTGGTTATATGAGACTACAGGTCTTATAGGTATATTGTTTTTGTGTAATTTGGCTAAGCCATATAATTGCGGTATTTGTGGATTCATTATACACAAATTCTTTTTAAAATTTTGGTTCATGATGGAGCTACAGTTTTTAAGGACGGATTTTACTTTAGTCTGCAGAGAATTTAAAGGGCTGGTTTTTATTACTTGAAATTTATTGTTATTAAGAAATTCTAGGACTTTTTCTTCATAATCCTTTCTATGAAATATAACTATTGATTCACCTTTGTCTGCCTTGGTTAATGTTAAATTATTATCTTTCAAAGTCTTTTTGATGTTCATGGCCGTGGCTAGTTCCTTCCGGGCGATGTTATTCACTTGACACATGGCGATGGATTTCTTGATGTCGGCTGCACACTTGTATTGCACATTTTTGTCCTCATTACGAAGTAGTGCAACAGCGTCCACAGCGAGCTGCTCTATTTGGTTGGGAACATTTTTTTGAATTAGGGAATATTTGAGCCCTTTTGACAAAAGGTCCAGTTCTTCATCCCTAAATTTATGGTTCGATAGGTTAAACACTTTTTCTGCGAATTTTAAATCTTGACTTTTGTCGCTTGTGTTAATGTTAGGTATTCCGTTAATCTGGTCACATTTTAATTTATTTAGTTTTTTATCCAGAGTTTTTTTCTTTTTCGATCCAAATGCACTGACAGATTCATACACATAATCGTTAAAAAGGTCCCACTCAACCGGATGCAAACAATGAATGAGTTCTGTATGTAAAAGTTTTATATAATTTTGTAAGACGTTCTTTTGTATATGACACTGTTTGATTTCTTTGTTAAGCCATGTTTTTTTAGCACTTTTATTTTCTTTGTTAAGCCATGTTTTTTTAGCACTTTAGCACTTTGATTTAATTTAATTCCAGCAACTTCTAACCATCCTAATAATCATAAATTCGCCGCCTTTAACTGTATGCTTCATAGATTGCTCAGTGTCCCATTAACCGACGACAATTTTAAAAAGGAATTAATAACCATCAAAAAAATTGCTACAAATAATGGCTATCCTGGAAGCCTCATTGATTCACTTTTAAAAAACAAAACAAAAAAGAAACTCATAAAAGATTATATATTTAACGACACCTATAAGCATACCTATAAATGGAGCAAAGTCCTATTTATAAAAAATATATCAAATGAAATAACCAAAAATATTCCAAGTCACATAAAGCCAGCTTTTTACACTAACTTCAATCTCCGGAAACTCTTATTTAATGGGAAAGGCAAAAATGGAATACTTAACAACAGCGGTGTGTATAAACTTTTATGTGCTGACTGTGATAATTTCTATATAGGAAAGACAGGAAGATCTTTTGAAAAGAGATTTCGTGAACACCAATCTGCCTTAACAAATCCTCTAATTTATTCTGAAATGGCTAATCATTGTCACCGTGAGAATCATACTTTTTCTATCAATGATGCCAAATTCTTACATATTAGCGACAACGGAAATAGATTGGACAGATTGGAGGCCCTAGAAATTCCTAAGTCAATATACAGATCAGAGCATCTGTTGAATAGTTATTTCCCCAAAATCTCCCCGCTCTTGGCCGAAATAATACCTAGCCTTCCCCTCACCCCTCCCGCCTCCAACCGTTGAAGTGTCTATATCGGTACCAGTCCGAACAGCATTTAGTCTTGTTTGCGCTCCCCTGAAGATGAGGTGAAAGCCTTGAAACCGGTAGGGTTATACCGTCATAAAAAAGTGGAATAAACAGTGTTTGTTAAAAATAAATTACAATGTCTTTAAACCTCCACAACGTTAATGCCTTAACTATAAACAACATATTAAATGCCAGTACGGCAAAAAAGGCGAAAATATATAAAAAGTTCAAGCTTAAAGATAGAATGTTGTCTCTTAAAATATATTTCAACCAGTGCTGTAAGAAAAATGGACTTATTCCTAGATACATTAATATTTATACCAATAGTAAAACCAAATCAGGCCAAGAATCAGTGAAAAGTGCTAAAAAAACATGGCTTAACAAAGAAATCAAACAGTGTCATATACAAAAGAACGTCTTACAAAATTATATAAAACTTTTACATACAGAACTCATTCATTGTTTGCATCCGGTTGAGTGGGACCTTTTTAACGATTATGTGTATGAATCTGTCAGTGCATTTGGATCGAAAAAGAAAAAAACTCTGGATAAAAAACTAAATAAATTAAAATGTGACCAGATTAACGGAATACCTAACATTAACACAAGCGACAAAAGTCAAGATTTAAAATTCGCAGAAAAAGTGTTTAACCTATCGAACCATAAATTTAGGGATGAAGAACTGGACCTTTTGTCAAAAGGGCTCAAATATTCCCTAATTCAAAAAAATGTTCCCAACCAAATAGAGCAGCTCGCTGTGGACGCTGTTGCACTACTTCGTAATGAGGACAAAAATGTGCAATACAAGTGTGCAGCCGACATCAAGAAATCCATCGCCATGTGTCAAGTGAATAACATCGTCCGGAAGGAACTAGCCACGGCCATGAACATCAAAAAGACTTTGAAAGATAATAATTTAACATTAACCAAGGCAGACAAAGGTGAATCAATAGTTATATTTCATAGAAAGGATTATGAAGAAAAAGTCCTAGAATTTCTTAATAACAATAAATTTCAAGTAATAAAAACCAGCCCTTTAAATTCTCTGCAGACTAAAGTAAAATCCGTCCTTAAAAACTGTAGCTCCATCATGAACCAAAATTTTAAAAAGAATTTGTGTATAATGAATCCACAAATACCGCAATTATATGGCTTAGCCAAATTACACAAAAACAATATACCTATAAGACCTGTAGTCTCATATAACCAGGCACCAACCTATAAAATATGTAAGTTTGTCAAAGAACAGTTTTATAATCTAACCCAATTTAAAGCTGAATACTCAATCAAAAACTCATTGGAATTAATTGATAAATTAAATAACATAGAAATGCCTCATAATGCAAAACTGGTATCCTTTGATGTCACTAACCTATATCCAAGCATACCAGGTTGGAGATCCTTAGAGCTCGCAAAAAATATCATAAATGACAAAAGTAAGGACCTTGTTAAAAATTCAGAATTGATTTCACTAATGGACTTATGCATCAAACAAAATTATTTTAACTTCAACAATAAAATATATAAACAAACGAATGGTTTAGCTATTGGCTCACCGTTGTCTCCACTTCTCAGTGAAATATTTATGAACTATTTTGAAAAATGTATCTTTAGGAGTAATTTTAAGCTAACCAAAAATGTTCTGTGCTGGTTTAGGTATGCAGATGACATTCTTTGTGTTTGGACGGGTACCGATAGACAATTACACCATTTTCTTAAATATTTAAATTCAATAGAAAGTTTTATAAAATTTACATTAGAAACAGAACAGGACGGAAAATTAAATTTCTTGGACCTAACATTATCTCGGAAAAAAGGCACATTTGACTTTGATATATATAGGAAAAATACTTATTCAGACTCCATAATTCCAGCAACTTCTAACCATCCTAATAATCATAAATTCGCCGCCTTTAACTGTATGCTTCATAGATTGCTCAGTGTCCCATTAACCGACGACAATTTTAAAAAGGAATTAATAACCATCAAAAAAATTGCTACAAATAATGGCTATCCTGGAAGCCTCATTGATTCACTTTTAAAAAACAAAACAAAAAAGAAACTCATAAAAGATTATATATTTAACGACACCTATAAGCATACCTATAAATGGAGCAAAGTCCTATTTATAAAAAATATATCAAATGAAATAACCAAAAATATTCCAAGTCACATAAAGCCAGCTTTTTACACTAACTTCAATCTCCGGAAACTCTTATTTAATGGGAAAGGCAAAAATGGAATACTTAACAACAGCGGTGTGTATAAACTTTTATGTGCTGACTGTGATAATTTCTATATAGGAAAGACAGGAAGATCTTTTGAAAAGAGATTTCGTGAACACCAATCTGCCTTAACAAATCCTCTAATTTATTCTGAAATGGCTAATCATTGTCACCGTGAGAATCATACTTTTTCTATCAATGATGCCAAATTCTTACATATTAGCGACAACGGAAATAGATTGGACAGATTGGAGGCCCTAGAAATTTCTAAGTCAATATACAGATCAGAGCATCTGTTGAATAGTTATTTCCCCAAAATCTCCCCGCTCTTGGCCGAAATAATACCTAGCCTTCCCCTCACCCCTCCCGCCTCCAACCGTTGAAGTGTCTATATCGGTACCAGTCCGAACAGCATTTAGTCTTGTTTGCGCTCCCCTGAAGATGAGGTGAAAGCCTTGAAACCGGTAGGGTTATACCGTCATAAAAAAGTGGAATAAACAGTGTTTGTTAAAAATAAATTACAATGTCTTTAAACCTCCACAACGTTAATGCCTTAACTATAAACAACATATTATTATTATTATTATTATTATGCCTTTCTGCCGAAAATGTATGGATACGTACGTCTACTTTCCGATGCTTGACGACTAGCATCCCAGGACGAGGCAGCAAGCCAGTAATCCCTTGGGAAGGCTTAGCGCACAAAGCTACCTGGCAATGTGCCTGGTTGAGATAGCGACCTGCGCTCACAGGGATTACTTCTGATGAGGGGGTGTCAACCTTATTCTACGTGTGGGGACAACACTAACTGGTATAACTCTACATGAAAAAAAAAACTGATACAAATTCACTACATACACAGTTAACAAATATAATTCGTATTTATTTTTATTAAATGTATCATTTATTTTTTAAACAATTATTAATAAAATTCTATTAATAAAAATGGCAATTTCATTGCCATACGCATAATCTCTTCCTACACATAATCTCTTCCAACCGACCAGATGACAGTTATACAAACAGTTTCGTGCCGATCGCTGGGTGAAAAGTTACAACGTAACATATATCATATATTGATACAAACCATCAACCTCCGTGGCCTAGTTGGTAAGATGCCTGTCTCCCAGCCTGGAGGTTGCGAGTTCAAAATCCACTCGAACCCAGATTAAAAAAATATATATTCCAGTCTGGTTTTCACTTAAGACCTCTTTAATATTTTTCTGGTTGGTTGGAAGAAATTGCCACATAGCAATAAATCCGTCAGATTGTATTGTATACAACGAAAGTGTAATACAATACAAAATAATAATATCCGTTTCCCTAACGGGGTAGGCACAGAAGATAGAGCGCCAGATTTCCCCATCTTGACACACATATTTTACTCTTAGTGAATTTAAGAGTCTGCTTTCTAAACGGCGCTGTATAAATTGTGATTTTATTGTTATTAAAAGAGTTTTATGGACCTAGTATATGAAGTCTCTACAGTATCGCTCCGTCCTTGCCATGCTTTAACACTTCCCTTACTGTGCTAAAAAATTACGCCAGTTACGGTGTTGGACACTGAGGGTACACTAAAAATGTATGTTTTAAATTAAAATTATGCAAAATCTATTAGTTTTTTTTTAATTAGCTATAAACATCATTTTATTGTGTAATAAAATGTCGAATAATATAAAATAAGTGTAAGAAATGATAAAATAATAGTTGAAACAGAGAAGTGACATTTCTATACGAATATAATTTTCCCACTGCGTCGTTCAGTCTGCGCAACGTTCAGAATGCGCATGACTGAAAAGAGGTCTCCAACCTTTTAACACTTCCCTTACTGTGCTAAAAAATTACGCCAGTAACGGCGTTGGACACTGAGGGTACATAAACATGTATGTTTCAAATTAAAATTATGCAAAATCTGCTAGGTTATTTTTTGTTATTAGCTATAAACATCATTTTATTATGTAATAAAATGTCGAATAATATAAAATAAAGGTAAGAAATGATAAAATAAGAGCTAAAACAGAAAGGCATTTCTATAAGAATATTATTTTTACGCTGCGTCGTTCGGTCTGCGCAACATTCAGAATACGCATGCGTGATAAGAGATTTCCAGCCTTTTAATTTTTTTTCATAAAATTATACAATAAAATGTAGCGTGTATTTTTTTGGCAATAAAACCATAATTCGAATAAAGACAATAAATAACATATAAACAAAATATAAAATGAATATATAAATTCAAAAATCAAGGTTTTAGGGCGAGAAATTTATATAGTATAAACAAACACGAAATTCAAAATTATATATAAACAAACACGAAATTCAAATCAATAAAATATATGCAATTTGGAAAATATAAACACTACAGAAAATTTGAAAATAGGACAAACATATCATATAATCAAAGTTTAATCCTGTGGAGAAAGTTATCGCAATTGGGGCATGAAACCACTTTTTTTTTTACTATATTCTACGTACTAAACACGCAGGTGTTTGACAAATATTGCAGAATAGCCTGGTTTTTTTTCTCGAATGTTTTTAATAAAACCCACAACTTCCTCTTTTGAGGACCTCACGGGGTGCCAACAGGGTATTATTTACTAATGTTTCGGATATTGACTCGCCACAATATGTTAAAACTGTATTAAAAGCATCTTGTTGTTGCTATTTTTCCTTTTTTAGATATTGGGCATTGCCAATTCCAAACTTAACTCTCTTGTGAAATGTTTTCGGTGGTATTAATTATTTTGTTTCCACTCTGGATATTTGTCTATCCATAAGAGGTATGCATTCAATGCAGCCATATCTATAATTTCCATAAAAAGACGGAAAGGCCATCTTCTCGTTGACCTTGAGCAAGAGTACTCTCAAGTAATTTAGTCTCCCGTATCTACTCCAATTTTCGTATTATTATAATGATGTATAATTACTATAGTGGCTTTTGTTTTTCTGAATAATCAATTTCTGCATCATTGAATTGAGTGGATAATAATAATACTGGTTTATTTTTTGTGGTACACACGAAACAAGTATTTTATTTTCAGCTACTATGGATTGTTTTCTCTCTAGACGGTATAAATTCAAGTGAGATTACTCTTTTATTTTTTCGAAGCGTGCCAGTTAGAGTTAAACCTTTTAATAAAAGATTATCGGCTAATTTGATGGAGGTAATAAAAATACCTGTGGTTATCCTCCTGTTCGTGCCATACTGCGGTTGAACCATTTCTATAACTACTCATTTACTTTGATTTATCTCTCTCTACGATTATTTATCATACCAGAATAAGCCTGTAAATTTGTTATGCGTCATATGCCGCCGCAGTCGGCAGCAACCCAGATTTTGATGCCATATTTACCAAGTTTAGACTTCATGTACACGCGAAATGAACAATTCTCTCTAAAGTTTGGCAAACGTTCATCTACAGTTATATTCGAAGATGGAGAATAATTGCTTTTGCACATATCCATCAACATTTTTGAAATCCACTTAATTGGTTCTAATTTATCTGAAAAAACCCTGATATCTCTCTTCTCGGGTTTCTTTATCATCAAAACGAATATGACTGTAAATGTAGATGAATCTATCTCGAGACAGAGCTGTTGTGAAAAATGACTGGCAAAAGGGACTTTCACTTATCCACAATTCACTCAAAGATAGCTTTCGTGTTCGATTTCTGCCAGGTGCGAGCAATATTCCAATGAATTCATATAACTCGTCTTTTGATATTGGTTGGTTCTTTTCTGAATGAATTCGATTTAAATGACGATTTGTTTCTTAAACATCACTTTTACCACCTCTTAATTTACAAACAGACAACACATATCTTTTATGGAATGTACATTTATACTTGAATTTCTCAGTCCAGAATCTTCGATGAGAATATTTGATACCCGACCGATGCCTCGAAGATTGAGGTGGTACTCGTAATGAACTCCATTCGAATCCATGTTTTGATGTAAATAATATTTCTTCGTCTTCTTCACTCGTCTCCAAATCAGAATATACTTCATCCTGTACCTCGACAAAATCTTCTGATTCTGATATATTGCCTGTCGCCTTAAATTCCAAATCGCTATCATCGCCGTCGATATTTCCCGCCATCTCAATTATTATATTTTTGAAAATGAAATAATAAATAAAATGTACATTTATTATAAAAAGAGTAATGGTACAATATAACATACCAGATAAAAAATGATAATAGAAAAAACATACCAGATAAAAATAAAAAATAACAATCAGGATTATAAAACTGGTGACGATCCCCTGGAACCCCTGGAACGGGCGCTATACGGACTGTCAAAAAAGAATGAGTGTTTGACATTTCGTCAATTCGCGATTTAAAATCATTAATTTCTGTTGAATTAACTATGAATGTTTTGTTTCCTAATGACATCATTCAAATCATAGAGGTTTCGATGAGGAATACATAAAGTATGAAGACCCTGCAAGCATTATATTTCGAGAAATTAAATAAAATATAAGTCATGATCACTCGCTATCCATCACCGTACGGCAAGTGTTAAGAAGCGACTGAAAAAACTCTTAATTTCTAGTCAGTAAAATAACGTGTTTTATTCCAGATTTTTCTTTTATTTTCCTCTCCACCATCCCTTCCTTTTCTTTTGATTGATAATATCTCACTTTATATGAAAAATAATGTTCGGGTGATTGTCCGTCTTTGTGGGGTTCGTGGGCATATGCTCACGTATGTGTTGATGGATTTCGTGGGGATGGATGGTCATTTGAATGATTTATGCAACCATGTAACTTGCTTCATTTACTTTTGTCTGGTTGGCTGAAAGAGGTTGCCGCCGGACAATAAGCCCACCAGATTGTAATTACAATAAAAGTGTTAAATAAATAAATATATTATTCAGAAAATATCAGTAATTGTGTATTTTTTAAATTAGCGATGTTCGCAGTTTTCTTACTCTATAGGCACAAACTGAGACAAAAATCCAGGCAATCTAAAGAGGAAATGTAGAAAGTGTGAATTGAATCAGTATGGAATAACTCATGACCAAAGTGGGTTTGAATAGAAAAGGATCACACGAAGAAGAATAATTTGGTTCGAATATACGGTAAAATAACCAAAAAAAACAGCATTTAATCAAAACGTCACTTAGATTTGAAATGAGTTAAAGGGCCGTTGATACCAGCGATTAAATGCTCGGAGCGCCACCTGTGACCAGGTCCCAGTCATTTTGAGTGATGCCGCGCTAACGAGCTGGCAGATGGTGCTGGGAACAGGGCTTTTTTCTATGAAGGTCAACTAAGCTCTGGATGAGGGGCCAGTATCAAAAGGATAAGTAACCAAATTCTAGATTAAAATTCAAACATATTTTTTATGGCCATTAACCTTTTTACGGCGATGGCTCGAGTATCTTTCGTGTGTCCCACAGGCGGCGGTGTTTTACCTCAATAAATTTATATTGTATCTACATAAAAATATGACTCACCATTATCCCGAATCTGATTACTGTGGAACTGTGCGCCGATGCATTTTTTGGCTGACACTATACACACGTAATATTATTCAAATCAAAGCTATAAATAAAGTGCGACAATATAAGAAGCAATAATCGAAGAAAACAATAATCCATAAACAATGAAAAAGGCAATTAATTCAATACGCAATACGCGTACTTACAAAAAAAATATCGACGCAAAATACGTCATATTGATCGGGAGCAATCGTCATTAGAAACATGACCTTCAACACACCCGAACGTGTGGCGCTAATATTTAAAATGCTTTAAATTTCGACGGCCTCGAATCGGTCTGTTTAAATCCTTCTTATGGATCAAGTACTTGAAGTTTTGATGATTTTCAAAGAGATGTCACTAGAGGACACGTTTTGTCTTATATTCAGGTTAAAAATTTTAAAGAAGATTTAATTTTGACTGAGATATCGTCACGCAAAGTTAGTGGCCACTTAAATGGCCGCTCGCCAGGACGGCACGTATTATGTATGGGCCAGTTAAGTGGTCCCCCGCCGTGAAAGAGTTAAGACCATTTTCAGAGATGATATTTTATAACATTGCAATTAGATTAATTTCTGACGAAATAAGGCGGAATTCAGATATTTATTTATTTGGCACTTTATTGATTAAAGGTATAATCAGCGGCCGATATTGCCATATGACAATATCTTCCAACAAACCAAACAGGAGTTACAGTACCCGGTGGTAAGTAATACACATGGCTTTGTAGAGCGTCGTCTCTGTCGTACGATGGCCCGATGTGTATTACTTATGTATTACTTACTGCCGGATACCAATACCCGGCCGTAAGTAATACACATGGCTTTGAAGAACGTCGTCTCCGTCGCACGATGGCCCGATGTGTATTACGTACCGCCGGGTACTGTAACATATTGTATATATGATGCCAATTGCTGGTTGAGGGATTACACAGTTTTTAGGTTACACACAAATAGAAAAAAATTAGAAATGTTAGAAAAAAATTACATATTAAAATTAAAGATTAAATAAATGAAAAGAAAATACATAAAACACTCGTTTTAAATATCACTAATGACTTGGAAAGGGGAGGGATAGGAAAAGACTACAAAAATAAAAGTTTAAAGAATAGACCCTCTCAAAAACACTCTAACTAACCCTCTACTTTCTCACATTCAACCAATTTATTACCATATAATGTGGTATACATAATTAGTTCTCGTAAAAAGCATTGTAGATGAAAATATGGTTGAATCAAATTAACAATATTTTGAAAGATGGAAACGTAGAAAGTCAGACACATCGTAAGAGTTGTATAGGAAGGTGTGTGAATATAGAAGAGCCGAATGATGTGTGCAGGAAAGTCTGGCACACTATCCTTTCTGACTATCCTAATAGGGAAATGACGTGATAATGAGTATGTATGGACATAATTTTAAAATGTTCACTTATCTGATTAATTCGTATGAATGAACTGTGCACGGAATGAACACTGGTTATTGGGATTTTCATCTTGATTACATGCATACATATGTTATCACTACACCATTTCCCTGTCGGGGTAGGTAAATAGCACATTCTTAGCCCCTTCTACATCTGTACATCTTCTCATACAACGTTTACGATTTCTCTAACTTTCTACGTTTCTCTCTTTTAGAATATCATATACTTAATCCAAACATACTTTCTTTGGTCTTCCTTTCACACGCCTTCCACTCACAATTTCCCTATATCTATGCTTTGTTTGTCTTTCTTCATTCATTCGTTTCACGTGCCCAAACTATCCCAACATAGAACACCAGACTTACCTATCTCGAATCACATCTTAAGCATCTTCCACATCCATACACCCTTCTCATATAACTTCTAAGATTTCTCTGCTTTCAACGTTTCCTTCTTTCAGAATATTTTTGATCCAATCTTATTTTTCTTCGTCTTCCTCTTACACGCTTTCCACTTACATTTGTATTATATATCTATTTTGTAAGTCTTTCTTCATTTATTCGTTGTACATGCCCAAACTATCTCAGAGTGCTCTTCTTCATCTTACTTAACACACCAGTCTTAAGTTCACGTTCATCCTATACCATTTAATTTCATATTCTTACATGAATTTCACTCCATGTATTCTTCTCAATGAACGCATTTATACAGCATTTATTCGGATCTTTAGTGTTCCTTAAAAATGATGTATTTTATTGTGTAGTCATTGATTAATTTCCTGTAAATATTTAATTGATTGATAATATGATTAGTGATGGATAGCTTGTTCGGAGTTTCGGTCCGATGGTAGGACACCTTACTCCTTCATCGGATAAGTTCTGACTGTTAAGATATTTATTGGAAATTTTTGGATCTTTTTGGGAATCGGGAAAGGATAGGTTTGTGGTAAATGTTTTGATTTTATGAATGATTATGAGAAATTATAAACGATTAAATACATATATAAATATGATGATATATACATAATATTAAATACAAATATACATAAATTTGTGTCGTCACACACTGTTTTATATTGAATGGGTGAAAAAAAATAATGATGGTGAATAAATTATAAGAATGAATATAGTATATGTAGATAAGTAAATGAGTGGGGAAACGTGTGTGACTTTTATAAATATATTAAGGTGTAGAAAATGTTTATTGAAGGTGAGAAATGCGGTTGCCTATGGGGGTAAACTGTCTGCCGGAGGAATTATCGATGATGGGGTGTTCAGAGTGACAATCGGGGGGTCATTTGGGGGGATTCCTGTAAATGTTCTATCACGTAAAATAAATAAAATAACGAGATAACAATATTTCAAGACGTGACATACACGTGTAGGCGACGATCACCAAGACGTGACATACACGTGTAGGCGACGATCACCAAGACGTGACATACACGTGTAGGCGACGATCACCAAGACGTGACATACGCGTGCAGGCGACGAACACCAAGTTTGTTAAAATGGTTGATGAAAGGTTATTAAAAAATCTATTCAAACAGTTTACGTAGATAAACATGGCCTGACCATTGAGTCATAAAAGTAACAAATTCAAATGAGAAGTAACGAAATTATATAAGTAGGATGTTGATGCAGATAGTGGATGTTACAACTGAGTTTTATTTTTTCTCCTACGGAATCTTCACAACACAAAGTAATAAGTAGGTATTATAGCTCTATGAAATAAGTGTTCAATCAAATACTATGGTATATTGAAACTTCAAAAGAAAGGTGCCCGATACTTTGGGCCCGCAAAGAATTTGAAACAATCCTGTCCTGGTCGCACTTTACCGAATATCCGCAGCTAATGGCGAGAGCGGTTATACCGAGGAAAAACAATGTATATACAAACAACATAATTTAAAGTAATCCAGATTTATCGATAAATTAATTTAGATCCCAGACTCACAAATGAACTATTCGTAGATATATTACTACAAGAAGTAAATATCTCAAAACTATTTTTTTTAAATTATTTTTTTACTTTATAATTTAACCAATGAAATAAATATACAAACCTCTTCCATGCCTAAATAGGTGTATGCCCGTCTAAGGCAGGTACGTTTCACAAAACAAAAAAAAAATAAACAAATTGGAGGAACATACTCGTATATAAAGTATAAAAAAGCCACCATAATCACACTATACCAAAAGAACATTTAAATTAGGAAGAGCTATTTTACAAAGGGTCATTAGCTGTTTTGTAGGCATAAAAAAGTTGTCATAGAAACATTCCGTCACGCCGTTTCGTTGTCGCGCTAGGCAGAGAGGACAGATCTTCAGACCCTCCTCTACATCCATACAGTTTCTCATACAACTCCTACGAGTTCTCTTATATTTACATTTCCTTATTTTAAAATATATTTTACTTGATCCGACCATACGTCTGTTTCGTCTTAATCTCACACACCTTCAACTAACATTAGTACTATATATTTATTGTTATTTGTTTTTATCAAACACTGTTTATTCCACTTTTCATAACGGTATAACCCGGTTTACCCTACTCCTACCGTATCAGTAGTAAAGGAAATAAATTTGATAGATTAGAGGCCCTAGAAATGTCTAAGTCAGTGCATCGGGGTGAACATCTGGCAAACACATATATTCCAAGAATCTCGTCACTGGTCGCTGAGGTTGTCTCCTCCCTCCTTTCACCCACAATTCCCAAGAATATTTACCGTTAGAAGCGTGTATGTCGGTACCAGTTCGAACATAATTCAGTCTTGTTTGTGCTCTCTGATGATGAGGTGAAAACCTTAAAACCGGTAGGGTTATATTGTTACATAAAGTGTAATAAACAGTGTTTAATAAAAACAAATTACAATGTCTTCACTATGTTTAACTTTAACAATGCCTTAACTAAATAATATAATATACTATATATTTATTTTGTCGATCTTTCTTCATACATTCGTGCCGCTTGCCTAAAACCATTTTAGAGTGCTCTTCTCATCTTACTCAACACATCAACCCTAAGTTCAAATTCATCCCTTAAATACGTATTCTGTTATACATTTTTACGCCGTGAATTATTTTATATGCACACATGAATGACGACATCCATGGCTTAGTTGGTGAGACGTCTGTCTCCCAGCCTGGAGGTTGCGGGTTTCAAATCCTGCTACCATAGAACCCAGATTTTTTTTAAAGGATTCTAGTCTGATTTTCACTTTAGGCCTCTTTTTTTTACAATTTATATATCACCGTTTAGACAACCGACTCTCTTAAAAGACGCTCAACCCGGGATATGAACCAACTATTATTGACAAGTTAAAAATATTACAAAATAAAAATATACAAGTTGAGTATAAAGATAGGAAGACGGTGGCTCCAGCCATTAGATTAGGAACTTCCCCGCATATGTATTAAGAAACGCATTTTTTAAAACCGCATAAACATTACTAAGGGAAGATGAACGTAATAAATAACACATTCGGCTTTCAGTGGAGAGAACTGCATGTGTAAACATCTTTCCGGTTGGTTGAAAGAGATTGACATATGGCAATAAACCCACTAGGTTGTACTATATACAACGAAAGTGTACATGAATTCACAAAAATCAAGGAAAAGAGAACTGCACATGTTATAAATACTTCCCCGCTGTATGATTTTGATTTTGAAATAAAAACATAATTTAAAAAAAAATATATTACAGAGACAGAATTTTTGAAAAAATATAATCATCAGCCCTACACTCCATGATGGATTTTTCCAATTAGCAAATCTCAGAGTGCAACGAGACTCTTCTCACAAATGTTTTTCAATATAAATATAGTTGTCAATTCTGCATTTACCAAACTCAACATTTAATACAGCTACGAAAACAAATATTTTGAAGAGACTAATGCTACTCCATTTTATTACGCATTTTTATGTATTTTTGACCCATACTGTATAATGACAACCTCCGTGGTTAAGTTGGTAAGATGGCTCTCTCCCAACCTGGATGTTGTGGGCTCAAACCCCGCTGGAACCCTGATTAAAAATAAAGGTTCCAGTCTGATTTACACTTAAGGCCTCTTTAATATATTTCTGATTAGTTGAAAGAAATTGCCACATGGCAATAAGCTTACCAGATTGTACTGTATACAATGAAAGTGTACGACAATACAATACTACAATAACTGATTAGCAATCCCTCATGATCGAGTATGATTGTCAGGCGTCTTGTAGAAGGATCTTTGTGTAAAATAGTTTATAGTGTGCATGCTGTTGCACTTCAGCAATCACAAAGTGTTAACATATCAAACCTGAAGTTCCTCAACGATAAGAATATCAATGCTATAAGACGATCGACAGTTTTAAGCTGCTTAAAGCTTTCATTAATGTATCGCTATTTTTTTATAAGTGCTATAAAGATTTATGATACCCGGCATATACGCTTCAGAAAAACATAAATTATGATGTAAAATGGTCTTAGAATTAAAACAATTCGGAAGTAAATCCACTAGGGATCGAATCTGGGGCATCCGTTTAGCGTAAATGCTAACCGTTAGACCATGGCTATCGACAATTAAATTTAAAATGGTTTCTCAGTTAATTGTACTTGACATGAACACGCTTCATTTTATATGTAGTGTTTCAGCGAGACAATTGCGTTCAAATCCACAATTGGCTTATTTTCGAAAAAAAATATATATACGAGTATATACCGTGTTTTTCCCTGGTGCAGAATAGTGGCGACTTAGTTGGCATCCCTCGACCCCGTCTATTCTAATGACCGACGTGGAAAAGCCGAGGACAAACTGTAAGCTCTCCTCAGTGACGACCTAACTATGTATAATACTGCGTGAGGTCAAAACCGTGACAAATTGGGATGTTTTCAGGGTAAAACACAAGTACTAGTTTTTACTAGAAGGTTTGTAGATCCTTATATCCTAGTTGTATCGGACGTATGATATATAGTTCGTCATATATAGGAGTGAATTTGATTTTGTATTACGCTATCACTAATAAGCAACCTATAAAAACTAAGAAAGCAAATGAATATTATTGATAAAAGTGAAAGACACAGTAAAGCAAAATCAATTTATTGTTAAGCACCATAAAATCTTACATCAGCCTTAAATTCACATCCATCCCTAATTACTTCATTCTGTCATACATTGTCCCCTCATGTATTCTTCTCAATGCACACACTTCTACAGCGTTTATTTGGCTCTTTTCAGTCTCTTTTCACGTCCACGATACATGAAAGTTGATACTACAATAAAATACTTTTTCGCTTCATCATCTTAGTAAATTTTGATACTGCCTCGTTCAAGTATACGAGTATGTGTTTTAATGCCTCATTGACTTTGCTCCTATCGCTCTACACGTGGTTCAATATCTCTCGTAACTCTATCATCATCTGAGACAATACTTCCAAAATAGCAGGATTCCTCAATTTGCTTCTATCTTTCATAGTACACCCATATATCGCATGTTCTTTCCTTTCACACTTTTCTATCACCACGACTTTGGATTTCGCAACATTTATTCACAGACATTTCTCTCACATGATTTACTAATTCATCATCATTCTTCACTCAAACTACCATGTAATTCAACCCCATTCTCCGCTATTACTAACATGTCATCAGTAAAAAGAGCAGTACGCGTACATTCCCATTTGACATATAGTATGTTACCACGTCTTATGTAATTCCATCACAAATTAATATATGTAAATATTAAACAAACAGGTGATATAACGCAATCTTTTAAAATATTAAACCAATAAGTCAATACACCGTTCACTCGAATACACGATGTACTTTTGGCGTATAATAATGACGCAATACCATTAATTTACTTATCAAACTTTGTTATTCGTCTTCACCACACTAGCTCGACCATGGCATCTCTATACAGCAATCCAATGTGCATACATTCCCATTCGACATATGTTTACTACGTATTGACGTACACATATGTAGTTCCTTCACACATTAATATAAAATATGTAAATATGAAGCAACCTTGCTTGACCCCTTTTAAAACATTTAACCACTAAATCAAGACACCGTTCATTCTAATACACGCTGTACTTAATATATAATGACGCAATAGCAATAATTTACTAATCAAATTCTGTTATTCGTCTTCACCGTAAGCGCTACCATGTCATCACCATACAACAATCTGCATACATTCCCATTCGACCTACGTTTACCAAGCATCGACTTATGTAGTTCCTTCACACATTAATATATGGGAATATTAAACGACCAGATGATATAACGAAACCTTGCTTTACATCTTTTAAAACATTAAACCACTAAGCCAAGGCCTATCACTCTCATACACGCTTGTACTTTTAGCGTATAATGACGCAATACCAATAATTTAACCACCAAACTCTGTTATTCGTCTTCACCGCTAGTTCGACCATGTCATCTCCATACAGCAATTCGCATACATTCCCATTCGACATTTCGAAGTTAAATACAATTTGATAGGTATATACAGATAAGTTTAGGTACAAATGGAGTAAGGTAGGCAGGGAACAGAGCAGACTGGGGCAGAGCAGAGCAGAAGAGACTTGAAGGGCCCTCGGGCAGGCAGCGTGTGTGGCTGTGACGCGTCGCTATTAATTTTTGCCCTCCACAATGGGGCCGAGCTCTGCGCGTGGCGGGCCAAGTCAAATTTTCCGACATTTCAACACTACGAGCGCACGACCCAACTGGCAGGGTTACCAACGATGTCTTTATTCAAACGAAGAAAACTCTCATCTTGCAAAAGAATGAAAAAAATTCCGTTCACCCATCAACGATTCTTTAGCATTATGAAGCCATATAAATGTAATAATAAGGGAATTTGGAATTTTAACACTTATAAATAAATATTGCATAATAATATCACAGTAATAGGACAATTTATATACTCGTAACACCGTTTACAGAGCTAACTATCCTCAAGGGCGCTCTAACTAAGAACTTGAACCAGTTATTATTAATATATTAAAAGTAAAACAATAGTTTGAGTGCAATGCGGCTATTAGATAAGGTACACCTCCATCTATATATGTTTAGAAAATCACATTACGTAAGAAAACCGAAGAAAACTTACCAAGGGAAGACGAACTAGTCAAGTGTAAAGAAAGGTAGGTGAGAGCTACGGCTATTAAATTAGAAACTTCCCTGCATCTATATATGTTTAGAAAAACACATTTGGTAAGAAAACCGCGAAAAACTTACCAAGGGAAGACGAACTAGTTAAGTGTAAAGAAATGTAGGTGAGAGCTACGGCTATTAAATTAGGAACTTCCCTGCATCTATATATGTTTAGAAAAACACATTTGGTAAGAAAACCGCGAAAAACTTACCAAGGGAAGACGAACTAGTTAAGCGTAAAGAAAGGTAGGTGAGAGCTACGGCTATTAAATTAGGAACTTCCCTGCATCTATATATGTTTAGAAAAACACATTTGGTAAGAAAACCGCGAAAAACTTACCAAGGGAAGACGAACTAGTTAAGCGTAAAGAAAGGTAGGTGAGAGCTACGGCAATTAAATTAGGAACTTCCCTGCATCTTCGAACGAAGAAAGTTAAGTGTCAAGAAACTACAAAGAAAACTTTGTAGATCTTCAGATATGTGATAGTAACACAATCAACTTAAGATACGAAGTACTTAAGTAGTGAAGTGTACGAAGGTTGATAAAAAATAAAAAAGTTTTTTTTAGAGAAAAATAACGAATTTCACGGGATGTTCTTGATTGAGCCTATATTTTTTAAGAGCAACGTTTTTTTAATATAATTGATTCAATAGGACAGGTATGGTTATTCTTGAAGACACTACTATTTTGGAGGTTTCATCAAAGTTTATGATTGTATATGAGCACTTCACACATAACATACGAGGTTTAATAAAAAAATAACTAGAATTTTAATCTTTATCAAAAAGTAAATTATTTAATAATTAATATTAACATTGTCCCCTTCAAACTAATTTTCATATGATGAAATAAACTTTTGCCAACGTTTTTTCCAATCCGCAACATTTATGGAATGCACTTTTATGAATACCCTTTAGCTCACCAAGAGATTTTGCCTATACTATATGGTCGGAAAACGTTGCCTTTCAATGTCCTCTTCATCTTTGGTAACAGGAAAAATTCTCAGGGGTTGGCCAAAAAATACGAATTAGTAGGGAACTGTGAGCCGGTGCATTATCGTATCAAACGGCGTAAAACCTTAAGAATGTTTTTTTATGAAAAAATCGTCCGTAAATGTCACAAAATGCGTTGCTAATACTTGCTTGTCAAACATAAACTGCCCATCCAATAAGGCTGAAAATTGAAACGTAAATCACAGATAGTGTCGCCAACGCGAGGAAAATAGATGGGCTCAATAAAAAACAAACAGTCCGCGAAATCCAAAAACTCTCGTTATTTTTTTAACAACTCTTGTATAGTACAAATGTGAGTAGAAGGCATGTTAGAGGAAGATCAAGGAAAGAATGGTTGGATCAAGCAAATTGTATTCTGAAAGAAGGAAACGTAGAAGCTCGGAGAAATCGTAGAAGTTGTATCAGAAGATGCATTGAAGTGGAAGAGGCTAAAAATGTGTGTCAAGGTTGAAAAGTCTGACGCTCTATCCTCTGCGCCTGCCCCGGCGGGGAAATGACTTTATAGTACGTATGTATATAAGTCAACGCATTTGATCTAATGGTTAGCATTTTAAGTAATCAAACTGTCGTCTTAGGTTAATTTTTTTTGTAAATTCTTCTCTACAAGTTTTCTTTCAGGCCTTTTTTGAACTTAATTTATGCTCTTAAACACTCTCTTATACCTCACCAATAGCTAATAAAAAAAAATAATTGTCTGTGACCGTAAAGGTAGGAATATATCGGTTGTGATCTTTATTTAGTAACTTTCCCGTTTGCATATGTCTTCGGGGGAAAAAAATGCCAGTTGAAGACGAATATTAAAATACTGGCAACCCTGTCCAAGAGATGTAGCTCAGAATCATTATTTCCCTCTCTATTTAAGGCAATGTCACGCCGGAAGCGGGAACAGGACGAAGTGAGCACGGATCAAAACGTCTCAAATGGCTTCCGAAAATGTCAAATAAGTTGAGTACCAACACATAAATATTTTCGTGGGGAAAATATATTTTATTTTATTTTTTCCATCGGACAACACTTAACTTCGTATTTTTTTAAATAATAAAGATGAAAAATATTAAATTTTTGAAATTGAAAATTATATTAGGTAAATTTGTAAGATTCATTAATCTATCTACCAACGTCTGTCATTCAGTTCATTACAACTTTTTGGATGCTAATTAAAAGAAGTTGTCTTCAAAAAAAACCTCGGGACTTTAAAACACCCCCTTAACCTTCTCGCCGTTCCTCAACATCTCGCTGAAAATGTTCAGCGCCTTTCCAATCATGAACTTGAGCGACGCTCAAGCAGAGGTTGCCTTTTTGCAATTCCTCTTGCCTTTTTGCAATGCTCCTCCTTTTCACATGGTCCTTGACTGTTCATACCGCCAGACTCTGCAACCAGTTACAGGCTTCCGCAGACTCTCACCCTTCTTGGCTTGTTTCAAACAACGACTTAAAAATGTTACATAATAAAGTAAACGGAAAATTTATAAAACGCCATTTAGAGAGCGAAATGTTTTCAAGGGTGTTCCAACTCGGGACTCGAAAGTCTTGTTTGTGCTCCCTGATGAAGAAGTGAAACCTTGAAACCGGTAGGGTTATACCGTTACATAAAGTAGAATAAACAGGTGTTTGATAAAAGAAATAACAATGTCTTTAAACTTCCACAATGTTAATGTCTTAACTATAAATAATGTATAAACAAATACCACTATTATCGTTTGTTCCATGAAACGTTTTTCTTCATAATAACTATTTTCTTGCAATTTCCCAATATATTTGGTGACATTTGCTAATATTTCTGCAAATGTTATTAGGTGTACAAATAAGTTTCCGCCGTTTTTTTATTAAAAAATGGGCATTTATTGTGAAAGAACAGAACCTCATATTTTATTCGAAGTAGTGCCCATCGCTTGCCACTACTTTTTCCCCATCTTTCTGGCAGCATACGGATACTGCGTCGGAAGAATGCTTCATCTTTTGAGGCTATCCACGAATCGACCCAATTTTTGGTATCTCCATATGATGTGAAGTGCTGCTCAGACAGGCCATGCGTATCGATCGAAACAAGTCGAAATCAGAAGGAGCGAAGTCTGGTGAATACGGCGGGTGGGGTAAAACTTCTCAATTGAGTGTTTCCAAATAGGTTTTGACCGGCACCGCAACATGTGGACGAGCATTATCATGCAGGAGAATAATTTTGTCGTGTTTGGAGTAGTAGTGGGCGCGCTTTTCCTTGAGTGCTCGACTCAATCTCATCAATTGTGTTCGGTAGACAGCCCTAGCAATGATTTCGTTCGGTTTGAGAAACTCATAATACACGACACCAAGCTGATCCCACCAAATACACAACAAGAGTTTTTTCTATGAATATTTGGCTTAGCCGTAGATGTTGAAGCATGGCCAGGGGGTCCCCATGATTTTTTCCTTTTTGCATTATCATAGTGGATCCATTTTTCATCACCAGTGACTATACGGTGCAGAAACCCCTTTCGTTTATGCCTGGCAAGCAGCATTTCACATGTGGAAAATCAGTGTTCAACGTTTCTCGGTGTCAGTTCATATGGAACCCAATTTCCTTGTTTTTGAATCATTCCCAATGATTTCAACCGATGTGAAATTGCTCGTTGAGTCACTCTTAATGTAAGTGTAAGTTTTTCTTGCGTTTGGCACGAATTTTGATCCAATAATACTTCCAATTCTACGTTTTCTTACACTTTCGGTCTTCCGCTACGTTCTTTGTCTTCGATGTCAAATTCACCGTTCTTAAACTTTTGAAACCACTCACGACAACTTTTCTCACTTAAGGCAGCCTCACCATATGCTTTTACAAGCCATCGACGCGCCTCAGCTGCAGATTTCTTCAAATTTGTTATAATGTTTGGCTTTTTTTGTTGATTTTTAACGCAATAAGTATTTTATCTTTTTTTGGAAATAACGTTGTAAACTTACATCCAGCAATTGGCGCAGATCTGTCAAACTCGAGTTTGCTCGGTTGAAAGTGATTGCCGTTTGGTAATCAACTCACCATATGTATTCTTTACAATAAGGCACACATGCATACATATACTCGTATACAATATTTCCATATCGCAGTAAGCTGAGAGGACAGAGTGCCAAACTTTTCTATCTGGATACACACATCCTACGCCTCTTGTATGTACATCTTCTCATACAATTCCAACGATTTCGCTTACTTTTTACGTTTCCTTATTCAAAATATCTTAAACTTGTTTTATCCATATTGACAATAAGCTGTCAAAATAAATAAATAACCAGTAACGTTGCATTTATCATATTCCGCCATAACAATCTATCATAGATACGTGGACGAACATTCGAGTCAACATCAACGTGCGAAAAGTTTAACACAGGTATGTTATTCATTAGTGGCATCATTGTTTTGAAAATACTTTCAGGTATCATTTCACCTGAATTTATTTAGTGATGTTTATCTATGACATGTCCCTATTGTTTTAGAGAGGGATCCTTATTTTATTAGTGATGTTTATATATGACATGTCCCTTTTGTTTTAGACAGGGTTCCTTATTTTATTAGTGATGTTTATATATGACATGTCCCTATTGTTTTAGACAGGGTTCCTTATTTTATTAGTGATGTTTATATATGACATGTCCCTATTGTTTTAGAAAGGGTTCCTTATTTTATTAGTGATGTTTATATATGACATGTTCCTATTGTTTTAGACAGGGATCCTTATTTTATGAATCTTTTTTGGTATCATCAGGAATTGAGCTCAAGCCCCCCCGAGTGAAATACCAGCATTTATCGAACTAGGCCACGGAGGTTATCAACACTATACCTTGTTTTAAAATGTGATTTTCAAAGATATAGCATGAAAATGCATTTTTCAGTTTGTATAAATAAATTAAAAGAGTGCACTTTTAAACCATCATTATTCATCCTTGGCAAGGTGGCGGGAGAGTGGCGGAGGAAAGTGGTCTTGGAGTAGATGTTGGATGGGAGGGGAATACCCCGGCACCATAGAAATAGCGGTCGCCGTAGAAAAAGAGGGGTGGATGAAAACTGGGCTGTTCTCAATAATAAAACCGCTTTAAAACTGTCAGTAACTTGTATATGTTACTCTCACCAAATCGATAAACAGACTGTCAATGTTTATCAAGTTGATGAGAGTATTTTATTATTTATTTATTTAGATATACAATTTTAATAGATCTGGGTTTGTTGCCTTTCATTTGTCGTATCCCCAGTAAACTAGGATTTTGCCTGTATCTCACTGAGGATATTTAGCATGAAAAAATTAATCGATACTTTCCGATTTTTGATTACACAAAAATAAAACCCCGTTGCACGCTCTCATCAACCTGACAAACAGTGACACTCAACTACAACTGGAAACATCTTGCGAAATTTAACTCCTCATACATCATCACTCCAGAAAGACCAAAAATATTCATCCCACAATATACCGCACACATAAGAATAAAAATAAAAATTTAAATTAAAACAAAAAATACACAGAAACACAAATACAAAAACAACCAAAATTAAAACAACAAGAAGAGACCCACACTCACGAGCTCACATAAATCCTTTCCACTCGTAATTCATCCTGAAAGCCCAAGTACTCCAAATCCTGTCGCAATAACAGCCACGCTCCGATCGACTGTCTAAATGGTTTTCCTACCTTTACCTTCATTGATGTCGACACGCCATTGTATGTAATGGGATATACATAAAGTATGCAACGCAGTATTGTATAATAAAAAATCGGAAAGAAATATCAATTAATTTTTTCATGTTATATGATGTGTCCTCAGTAAGATACAGGCAAAAGCCTAGTTTACTAAGGACACGACAAATGAAAGGCAACAAACCCAGATCTATTAAAATTGTGTGTGCACATTAAATTACCTATTGTTTTTTTTCACAAATGATGTATTTATATTTTTTTGGGCAAATATACAATAAATAAATTACAAATGAAACTCCTCTATAAATCAAATGCATCTTTCGAGAAATCAATTTACTGAGATTGCCGATATATATTTTTCCATAGTCCGTTGAGCTATTCAAAAAGGTTGATTTCAGAGTTGATGAAGTATTGAATTTGTACTATACTATTCTTTTCGCATTGGTGCCAGATTGATATGGCGAGATGCGGGCAGCTGACTAGGGACGGCCCAGTATTGTTTGATCAACAATTTGTTATTTAATTATATTTTTGTAATCATTTTATTTCGTGTACTTACTTACGTAGGTTTTGTCGAATTGTAATAAATTGTTTTTATTTTATTTTTTAATAAGAAGATTATTTTGTAAATGTTTGTACCGTTGATGAAAAATAAAATTAATTTGTATATTCAACTTTATTTATTGCAAATCACAATGCATTTCGACACTTGCTGTGTCATCATCAGTTAAGTTGTAAAGAACTGAGTTAAATATTAATTGCATCATTATGTGTATTGTTTATGGTAAACTAGAGTAAAAGTGAGTATATTATTTATTGCTTATGGTACTAAGGGGAAATAGGGTTAGAAGTGAAGTGAAGATCCTCGCTTGAACCATGAAGTTATATAAAAACCAACATAATCACTGCAATCCTCCAATGGCTGCTCTGGAGGTTTACGAGAGTAAATCCAATCTACCTTTCCGTTATAAGCATAGGCCTCGAAGCATCATCTATTGCCTGACTAGTCTACTTACAGTATTAAATGGGAGGGCCATGGTCTGAGTGAATGTGATGGAATGCAAGTAGCCTGAACAAGTGGGCATGTACTTGCTAAATAATTAGTTGTAAGAATTGTTATCTAGTTATAAGTAGTGTATGTAGGCGTTAACTATTTCTAAGAAATTAAATATTAAGATTATTAAAAATGAAATGAAATATAGGAAATTAAAATCAAGTCAGTTCAAAGTTATAATATATAAATTAGATTAGTTTTTAAGATATAAATTTGTATATGGGGTAAGCCTTTGGCAAATGTTTGTATAATATATTACTGTGTTAAATAAAAAAGCGGATAGTAAATTTAATTGATAATTTATGAAGATGATTATTATGCCAGAGTTATTTAAAAAAACTATTTCCTCTCTGGTTTGCTTTTTTCTAACGAGTGACTAGGGCCGGCCCAGGATAAGTAGGGATGTAGGTAGGTACTCAATTTTCCGCAGCTGGCATTTGAAGTGGGTGTCCCCTGCAGACGCGCGGGAACCTACACAAGAGTGGCCTACATTTTTTAAGGTATAGACTAAATTCACCACTTGGCGGCGTTGGCGTTGACATGGAAAAAAAAATCGCGCGAATATACTCGTGGCAAGTGCTTTCAGGCGGCATGTTTATTACGTTTTAAATATAATAATTTATGTTTTATTTATAATTAAATTTAATAAATAACTCATTTTCTCCAATTATAATAATAAAAGGACCGTTATATATCGCCCTTTAGAGAACTAACTCTCCTCAAGGGTGGTTTAAAGTATCTTTTGATCTGTCATGGTAGGTATGCTGGCGATTGAGAGTCTATATTTATTTATTTAACACTTCGTTTTTATTAAAATCTGACAGCTTATTGCAAAGCTGCAATCTTTTCCAACTAACCAGACAAAAATAAATAAAAAAAGTTACATGGTCGCAAAAAAAGTTACATGGTCGCAAAAAAAGTTACATGGTCGCAAAAAATATTTAAATGATTATTCATCTTTATAAAATTTATGAACAATATACTTGTACATAATCGTAGTAAAAGTGAGACTTTATCAATCAAAGGAAAAGGAAGAGATGGTGGAGAGGAAAAGAAAAGGAAAGGATTGTGGAGAGAAAAGGAAGTGATTGTGGAGAGGAAAGAAAAATCAGGAATGAAACACGTAGGAATCGTACGAGAAGATATGTGAATGTGGAAAAGGCGAAGGATGTGTCGAGATATGAAAGTCCGGCGCTGTCTTTTCTCTCTACCTCAACAGGGAAATGGCGTGATGGTATGTTTGTGTGTAGATACATTTTAAGAGTTGTACAAGAACGTGTATTGATGTGGAAAAGAATAAGAATGTGTGTCTAGATAGAACAGTCTGGCGCTCTGTCATCTCTGTCTACCCTTACAGGGAAAAGGCGTGACGTTGTGTATGTATGTAGATAAATTTTAGGGGTTCCATGAAAATGTGTATAAATATTAAAAAGTAGAAGGATTTACGTCGAGATAGGAAAGTCTGGCGCTCTTTCTTATCTGCCTACCCCGATAAGGAAATTACGTGATGGTATGTATGTATGTAGAAAAATCGTAGGAATTTTATGAGAAGGTGTATGGATGTGGAAAAGATGCATCGAGGTAGGAAAGTCCGCCACTATAACATATCTTCTCCACTTACCCCGACAGGGAAATTACGTGTTGGTTGTACGAGGTAACGTTGACAGAATTCAATTATATTTTTTACTTTCTGTGTTGTACTATACATTAATATGTTTATGTATCATATTTCGAAAGATTTGTCTATTCTTTACTGTTATTTTTTAAAGAAAATATAAGATCGAAGTAATGGGTATCCACATAAACCGAATGGAACGTAGACGGAAAAAATACCTGTATTATTCGGATTCTAACCAGCGACCTTCCAGACGGAAGTCCAGATGGTAACCGTGCGATCCATGTACGTCATTGTTTGTTATTTTTTGTTTTTAATAGTAACTTGGATATGTAAGGGAAACGAAAGTTTCGTTTATTTTGTTAATAAATAAATGTGGCATTTAACCAGATACAGCGGTCTTAAAACTGGCACCACTGGATTTATCATCCAGCGTCATTCATAGATCATAATATTCCTGATATATTTCCAAACATCTAAGGCAGCATGTCCAATGGTAGTACTCTGGTAAATACGAGTAGTAGGTTTATTATTTTAACATACTTTCTAAAAGTTATTTAGTAGCGGTTTTAAACTGCTTTTTATGAAGTTGAAAACAAAGTTTAAGTGAGATATTTGATGTATAGGAGTGATCTGTGGAAGTAGAAAAGACTGAAAAAGTCGAATAAATTTCGTAGAAACTGGTGCATTGAGGAGAATGTATAGTGACAATTTATGACAGAATAAAGAAGTAATGCACGAATGTGAACCTAAGGCCGACATGTTGAATAAGATGAAGAAGAGCACTCTGAGATGGTTTGGACACGTAGAACGAATGAATGAAGAAAGATTAACAACAAATGTGAGTAGAGCGGGGTAGAGGAAGACAAAATAAAGTGTGTTTGTATCAAGTGAATTATATTTTGAAAGAAAGCAAATTAAGAAGTATAAAAATATAGGAACTGTACGAGAAGGTGTATGGATGTGGAAGAGGCGAAATATGTGTGTCAAGATCTGGCGTTCTGTGATTTCTGCCTACCCCAGTCAGGAAAACGATGTGATAATATATTTGTATGAAAACAAAGCGCAATATGGCAAAAAAATCGAAGAAATTGGTATTTTTCGGATTTATTGTTCTGTTATTTTGACTTCATAGATGACCAACGTTTCGGAGGCATTGAAGCATACATATATTTTTCAGATTTTTTTATTTAGAGTAATTTATTTGTTGTTGATAGTAATTTGATGTATGTCATACTCAATGTTGAGCGTCGTGGTCATTTGCTGTCTCGAACTCGATGCACCACCTGTATCCTTCCCCCACGATTCTGGGAAATATTTAATACAACGCTTAAAGATAGTCCTGTTAATTCCTTTACTTGATACATTCATCTCACAGAACAGCGCTCAATGAGGATCTTGCTAACTCCTTTATTTTATTCGTCCATCTCATAAAACACCTTCATCTTGCTAGTCTTACCTCAACTCTCCCCGTGAGCACCAACTTGTGCACACTTTTATATCATTCTTTCTAGCAATATGTCCATAAAACGTAAGGATTCTTTAACTGTATGTTGTCGGAAGACTTCCGGCTATCTGATATTCTTGGATGATATAGATGTTGATGGGCTTTGGGGCCATGGGATACGAAGCATCCATCTCCAAAATCACATCTCGAAGGTATCCATCATGGTTACTTCCTTCTTTCTTATCGTCCAGGTTTTGACTCCATACAGTACTATGGATAATACTAGAGACTTAACTAGAAGTACATTAATTATTTGTTATACATTTGAGCTTAAGTACTTGCATAGCTTCTTCTTCCTCTTATTTTAGGCCTGTTAGCCTGTTATGGTCCTGCATCTTTGTTTCCCTCTTGTGACGTCGACTGCCATCTGTCTTCGTATCTTTTGGGAGGTCGTTCTGGAGGCCTGCTTGCTTGGGGGATACTGTTCCTGGCCGTTCTTACGGCTCTTGGTTCCGCCATTCTGGAGACATGTTCGTTCCAGAACCTTCTTCTCTGTCGTCCCCATCTGACAATATCTTCCCCTTCGCACATCCTTCGTATTTCTGTGTTTCGTGCTCTATCACGAAGGGTTTTGCCAGCGATACTCCTAAGTACCTTCATTTCGCTGGTTCGAAGGAGATTTTCGGTTCTGACAGTGTCGGCTCTGGACTCTATTCTGTATGTCATTATGGGGCGGACACAGGTCTTGTATATCCTCACCTTGCTTTGGATGTTCATATACTTGTTTTTCCAGATAGTGTTCTTTAAACATCCGGAAATATGAAGCTGCGTCTCACATAGCGATATGAAAAATTACATTGAGATTGGAATATACTTAAAAAAATACTTCTTTCAAGGTTTATCTTGTACTTTAAGTTTCTGTGCTTTAACATATCTTAACTAAGTTTTTTATTCTTCCCGATAGTAAGAGGTTTAACAGCTACTTAAAGGCGTATATATATCCGAGTTTGACGTCTCTCAACGTAACATTTAACCCAAAAAGTTAAGGGTTCCGTATATTTTTAAAAGGTTTTTTGGTACTTTATGGCATAAATGTACAATCGCGCCGTTTCCCTGTCGGGGTAGTTATAGAAAACAATGCATCAGACTTTCCCGACAAACATAATTCACCTCTTCTATATTCATTTACCTTCTCACACAACTAAGATTTCTCCGACTTTTACATTTCATTCTTTCGAAATATCATTCACTTGATCAAATCAAATTTTTCTTGGTCTTCCTCTACAACGCCTTCCTCTCATATGTGTTCTGTACATATCTTACTATTCTTTCTGCATTCATTAGTTCATGTCCAAACCATCTCAGAGTTTTCGTCCATCTCCGAACTAGCTATTCTTCATCGTACTCAAGACTAATCATTTCATTCCGTATTCTATTATATATATTTTTTTTAATAATAGATATGACCAAAGTCATATGTATCCTTAATATCCTCAAACACTAGGCGGAAAAAGTACCTTGTCGTTCGAGGAGAGTAGCACAGCGCGGGGTTCGAACCGACGACCTTCCGTACATATCGTTACCGCGTTCCAGCGCGTTACCGCGCGGCCGTGCATCTCATGCAGATTGTCCCCCGTGTATTCTTTATATACAATAGGTTAGTTAATTTCTACGGCAATCTCTTTTAACCACATGGACAGAAGTTACAAATGTACAAAGTTGTGATTGAGAAGTTAAAAATTTTTTAGGTTACTCACAAACACACACCTGGTAAAATGTCTGACTTCCGATCTGTGTGTTGGATGTTCAATTACCGTTGATACTCAATTTTAATAAAAATGTTTTCACTTAAGGCATCTTAAAACACTTTTGAGGTTGACCAAGAATATATTGTCGCACGGTAATATAAAAGCCAGGTTTAACTGTATACAACAAAAGTGTAATAATAGAACAAAACATTACAAATAAGTCATATCAATAATTACACATAAAAACCAGAGAGCTCAATTACTGGAGTTAAAAGATTTTCTTTTAAACATGATTGTATCGTCAATGTGGATATGTTGAGTGGTACCCCATATGTACGAATACATTTGTCGGGTCGTTTTATTTTCAGGTAAATTCCGTCAAAATTTTATGATTTGGAAATAAATATAGGATGTATCAATAAAAACGCCGGATTTAAATTTCGCGGCTTTTTTTTTAAGGACGGCAGCTCTAAAATTTTCCTATGTGTCATCTGTGAATTTTGCGATTAACGTGGAACGTTACTCGAATGGACAACGCGTTATTATTGTTGAAACTCATTATAATAAATGGGGAAAGTTTTGCTGAAACAGTTCGTAAAATTCGTGGAGTTTTCGGTCGAAATCATGGTCCAAATGAGTCATCAATTCGAAGATTAAATAGAAAATTTGAGGAAAATTGGTTCGATTCTGGACCCATACGTCCTCGTAGTTACCCATGCGTATCCTCGTAGCGGGCGTTTACTCGAAAACATGGCCGGTGTGAGAAAGTGTTACTGAAACTCCAGGGACATCAATTCGTCATTGATTACAAGAATTAGACGTTTCAAGATGTACCTTACAGCGAATTCTTGCGAAAGATCTGGATCTGCATGCCATCAAGATCCAACCGATCCAAGAATGTTAAAAACTAAGTCCGGCGCTCTTATTGGGACACCCTATACTACCCATTACAAAGGGTTTTATGTTGCAACTTCCAGAAAATTTCAATGCCATTTCTTCAATCATAATCAGAAGATTCCGAAACTATCCTCCGTTGAAAAATCTATCAATATGTTTATTTAATACCGGTGTACAATGAAATGTTTCTAATAGACGCAATTTCTTTAAGATAAATGGAGGGTCTGCAGGGTCTTGCAGGGTCATCATCGTCTTCGTCGTTGCTGGGCCTCGTACTCGAGGATACCCTTGCCATTCCAACGCCAATTCAGTTGGAAAGCGAAGCTGTGCCGTGGAGTTTTGGTCTTTTCCCATATTTTCCCTTTCTATTCTTACAGTGAGTAAGCGGCTGCAAACCAGCAAACTCACCGGCTATACCGCTGTACTGGATCCGATAGAATAACGAAGTGATCGAACATGAACAATGAACGATCGGAGTACACGAGCACGTTTTTTTTATAATTTTATTTTTACAGAATATATATGACTGAAGTCATAGGTATACTTTTACCCCCGAATACTAAGTGAAAAAAATGCCTATATCATTTGAGGGGAGTAGCACAGCGCGGGCTTGAACCAGCGACCTTTCGCACGGAAGTCCAGTGCGTCACCGCACGGCCACGCTCCTCATCAGCAGAGCTCAATTAATGGAGATATATAATTTCCTTTCACACACAGGCGAAATTGTGACTAGTGTCGGAAGAGCTTTTTGCCTTTGATGTGGTGGCACAAATCAGCCTAGTGTGGGTGGATTACATATTTAAAAAAAAAAACAGTTTTTGCACGATTAAAAAACAAACATAAATATTCCCGCCAAATATTTTTTCATCCGCCGTAGAGAAAGAAGGCATAGAGTACTTTATCATCGTATTTGTATTGTGTTTAAGTAGGTACCAGGTGCCTCGCAGATTTTACCCACATCTCTCTATGGTCTCTCATGTGTGTAAAGTGAAAATAAACCCATCTTTTTTGCACGAAATCACCGTGTTACGGTGAAAGAGTGAGACAAAAATATAAACGGCACGGTTTCAGACCACCGCACAATGCCAGTCCCGAAACTGTCAATCGCACACACCACAATTTCATATATGTACGTAGTACTTCACTTCAAAGGAAAATTTTCAGGGTTGTGCCAAATTGAGGGTGTTCGAAATTGACAGGGATGTGGGAATTGCTTGTTGTCATAAACTGTGACGTGAATTTCTCTTTTTTTGGAGATGAAGAAAAATGTGTTTTTAAAAGAAAATCATTTTACGTTGTAGGTACCTACCGAAAATGTTGTATACGAATAAGTTTTTCTTACAAATTTTCTGAACGTTTGAACTAATTTTATCTTGGAAAGAGTATTTTTTTAATTTATATACTATTTATCGTTAAGGCATTAACACTGTGGAGATTTAAAGGCATTGTAATTGTTTACTCCAACACTGTTTATTCCACTTTATATAAACTATGTAGCCCTACCGGTTTCAAGGTTTTTACTTCTTCATCAGGGGAGCACAATCAAGACTCTCTTCAGGATGAGCATAAGGGAAGCATAGACAAGGTTTTGTTTATGCTCACTTAATGATGAGTTGAAAAATTTAAAATCTGTAGGGTTATATTATCGTTATCATGGGTCAATACAATACTGGATGAAGGTCTTCCCAAGTTGACTACAGATAGTTCGGTTTTTTGCTCGTTGGTGCCATGTGATGCTGTCATTCTTCCTAATTTCATCTATCCAGCGTACCTTCAATATTCTTCTGGGCCTCTTTATGCCTCATGGGTACCATTAGATTATTTCGGACGTCCATCGGGACTGAAATTCTGGCTTGACAGAACGAAAAACCTTATCCAACTTTGATACAAAGAACCGCGAAAGCCTTAAAGACATATCATCATCAACCAGGGTCGATCCACTGCTGGATGAAGGTCTCCCCAAGTTGACTCTAAATAGTTCGGTGTTTTGCTCGTTGGTGCCATGTGATGCTGTCATTCTTCCTAATTTCATCTATCCAGCGTACCTTCAGTATTCTTCTGGGCCTCTTTATGGCTCATGGGTGCCATTAGATTATTTCGGACGTCCATCGGGACATCGGGCTTGTGTCCTGCCCATTGCCACTTCTAACTTATATCGTTATATAAAGTGGAATAAACAGTGTTGAACTAAACAAATTACAGTGTATTTTTTTATGTTTATTTATATTTATTTAACTAATGTAAATGCATCTGGTGAATTTATCACATTAAATAATTTTGTACTACTAAACCACCTGCTGTATAGTATATGGTATTTCAGACCTGCTGTATATGGTTTTTCAGACCTGCTGTATATGATCTTTCAGATCTGTTGTATATGGTATTTTAGACCTGCTGTATATGATTTTTCAGTGTTACACCGTGTAATTTTGCTTATGACACCGAGGTTAATAAAATATTACATTTTAATTTTTATCTGGAGAATACGGTGGGTGCGGAAGCAATTCGAAGTTCAACTCATGCTATTTGGCCATCGTTACCATCGACTTGTGACACGGTACATTGTCCTGATGAAAGAGAACTTTTTTAAGCTAGATCAAGTTAATGATATTTTGAAACAAGTCGTTCTACCTATACCCAAATCTTCTCCGAGTTCTCTCCTTCATTCTACTCAATACGTCAGCCATTACATTCATTCCTAATAATTTAATTCTATATACTCGTATTATTACCCTGTGTATTATGCTCAGTGCACGCATTTCTACAGCATTTGTCTCGGAAATTTTAACATTTTCCGTCTATTAAAACATCATCCAATCATAGTTTCCTTGTCCTTCATCTACCACGCCTTCAACTCACATTTGCACTATATATTTATGTTGTTAATCTTACTTCATTAATCCGTTCTACATGCCCAAACCATTTCAGGGTGCTCTCCTTCATCTCACTCAACATGTCAGCCTTAAATTTACATTCATCCCTAATCACTTAAATCCCAATTCTGTCACAATTTGTCACCCCATGTAGTCTACGCATTTCAACAGTACCTATTTGGCTACTTTCAGACTTTTTCACGTCAATATTTCACTCCCATACTTCAAAGTTGGTACTAAAATACTGTTGTGAGCTATTCTTGTGATCCTTTGCCTCGTTCACATGCATGCAGCTTCTTATACAGCGCTGTGAATATGTACAATATTATTCGAGAAAGGCAGCTTGTTCACGACCAGATTTGCAGTAACTAAACAGTTCTACGAGGTACTGGAAGATTCTGTCCATGTTTGCAGTGAAGGTAGGAAATGCGGATCTAGGATTGGACTCCACAGCCACAGTCAGAGATCATATCAGAGCTACTGGTATTCCTTCGTCTCTTATAAACGGAAAGAGGCCATCATCATCGAGAAATAAACATTAGACTATGCATTTTTGCATTTCTTCCTTAGAGACGAAAGTATTATTAAAAAACAAAATTTAATAAGTCCATTGCTTTAAGCATCGCAGGAGTATCCCAGCCGTCAGCCGCACGCCAGCCTGCGGGCAGCCGGCCGCGGTAGCTAGTAGCACCGTATGCTGTTGCCGGCACAAAGCCATTGTTTGACGCGATAACGAATCCATGTTGTGCCGGCAGACGTTATATAAAATATTATAAAATACGTGTGGATATAACGAAACATTAATCGGAATAGGGGCATCTCCATAAGCGAGTAGCAAACCTTCAATACGCAAGTTCAATTTTCGCGACTTTAAAATTCTATTTTTACTAAGATGCCATTCCATAAAAATTTACAATATTTTTTTTCATAATAGGTACCCCATCCAAACTAGGATGATTTGTGTCACCAAATTAATGACACTTTGCAATTATATAAGTCAATTTTTACAATAGGTACCCTATCCAAACTAAGATGATTTGTGTCACCAAATTAATGACACTTTGCAATTATATAAGTCAATTTTTACAATAGGTACCCTATCCAAACTAGGATGATTTGTGTCACCAAATTAATGACACTTTGCAATTATATAAGTCAATTTTTATAATAGGTACCCTATCCAAACTAGGATGATTTGTGTCACCAAATTAATGACACTTTGCAATTATATAAGTCAATTTAACAAAACTAATTAAAGACAATTTAAAGTTTCGACTGATTAAGCTTCAAATATGTGGTAAGTGGAAAAGTTCCACGAAGAAAGAAGAAACGCCACATTCATTGGATGCGGTAGAGATATGGATTTTAGTAAATCAAATATGTCTTGCAAAGGACAACCGAAAAATACATGGTCTACAGTTTCATCATCCAGACCACACTCGCAGCCAGGATTGCCTACAATACCCATTCTGTAAAGATGACTAGCCACCACGCAGTGACCCGTCCACAAACGACATAAGATCGATACTTACATTTTGTTAATTTTTATTATTGTGTATTATATTTAACAATGGTTTTAAAGGGAGAGATTGTTGGATTACTTTATATTTCGTCATACTCAATAACTTTAGTGATTGAGTATTATATTGGTAAAATACCTTAGTCCATTCTTATTTGATTGATGATTGGTAGTTAGTTCTTAATTTCAATATTCTAAAGTTAATTCTTAAGTTACGTTCAACTGAGGCTACTGAAACTGGAAGAGTTGTAAATATTCGCAACATAATATCGATGTTAAGAAAATGTTCCATTCATGATTATATTGAGAAGTTCCAGAAAATTTATGTTCGCTCAATATTTTCCAATAGCTACGAGTATTGGAATTCGACACATTCATTTTCAACGAAGTTCTGCGACCCAATTTCGGGATGCGCCCGAGGCTACTGCCCATTTCGGCCACCCATTGTTTCGCCCCTGCATTTTTAAACAAATAAATATAGGTTTATTGATAGCAACATCGTATATATTATATATACATATATTCCGAAATTTAACATGCATTTCAAGATGATGGCGAAGATAATAGCATACATTTAATAGAGAAGCCATCAAAAGGTCTGGGGTCATCTCACAAAACATTCATCTAGTCGAGATACATCCCCACCAATAAAAGGCGAGCCCAGCCGCGAGGAAATCATATGTTTTCAGTCCACACCCATTTATGATTATTCCATCATTCACTTCATCTATTACCTCTTTAAAAATGGCTTCAGAATAAACAATAGAATAATGAAGAATAGGGGAGAGTTTGTACCCTTTTTTTATTTTTTTATTAACCTGTCGAGTTAATTACCATGTTTAAATCTCTTCCAACCAACCAGAAAGATATTTTTAATGGGCCGAAATGAAAACCTGACTGGAATCCTTTTTTTTAATCTGGGTTCCAACGGGGATCGAACTCGCAACCTCCAGATCGGCAGACAAGCGTCTTACTACCAGACCATGGAGTTCGCCGTGTCGAGTTTCACGACAGTATTGTTTAAAAATCATGATAATTCGTTTTATTATTTATTACCTTAGTATCAAATTTTGATATAGTACATCTGTCACACCACGTAAAAACATCGATCAGTTTCCACAGACCGTTAAAGTTACGCACAAGCAAAAATATATTTGGAAAATTTTCAATAAAACCACATTGACCACCGGGTGAAATAGTGGAGCATAAAGGTACGCAGGGTCGTGTTCGGTTTGCGGGCGGCGGGCCCATAACGGCCGCACACCACAGATTGGGAACATCTGGCACCCCTTATACGAAACATTTGCCAGAAAATAAATTATTTTACTAACAGGTAGGTTGGCACGCATTGTCTCGAAACAGTTTCGATCGAAACTCGTTTAAACAATGTGCTTAAGTGACAATATATTTATACACGCAACAAAACTAAGTTTCGAGCCTAAGGATATAAAAAAGGGTGATATACTATAAGTCATTCTGCAGTTCAATGCACTTTTTAAATCGATGAATGCAAATGAAAAAATATTTTGAAGTTTCTAGAGTGTGTGCTACTCCTGGTCCTTTTTATCAAAGGTTGTCTTCAATCGATTATTTGCCAGAGGGAAACTGTTAAGACAAGTGTTTCTCTATGCAATTTGACGGAGAAGAATCTGCGAAGACAACATCTAAACGCCGTTTGATTGCTGCTGGGTCGCAATCCATATCATAAATCAATTCATAAATATTTTCACTATCACATGTTTTGTCCATGTTTGAAATCAGAATACAATAATTAAAATGTTGAATTATTTACAAAAAAAAAATGCTAGGTGCCAGAAATATATTTTTTTTAAATATCGCTCAAGTATAAATACAGGATTGGGGCTCAACTCTAATTATTAACGTTAAAACACGGGATTGGGAAACAAAGTGTTAATAATATATTTGCACGATCAGTGAGTGATCAGTGATCAGCAGTAAGAGAGCGTATACTCATTTGGTAAACGCTATCAGACCTTCCAGAAAAGTGCGCCTACTGAAAATGTTTATACCCTGCAAACTACTAGGAACTGGAGCGGTTCTAGTAGTATGAAGAAGGGTCAACGTGCCGAGTGAAAATAAAATATACGTGGGAGAAATTTTAAGAAAAATGTTACTGAACTTGGCAACACCGGTGGTCGTCATCCCCCGAACATATACACGTACGAGTACATCTAATTTATTACTTGCATCAAAGCACGCCTCGGCTCCTAATGGGTGTACTCAAGCTATTGAACGACCCCTATTTATATCGAGTCATGGGAGTTTGTTTTATTTATTCAGATGTAAACACATTTTATACAAAACTGACAATATAAGCAGACTCACTAAGTCTGAGACAGCTGTATTATACTCGCAAAAATCACATATTTATTTATTATTATAATACTCGTACAATGAATTAATTTTTTTTTCATTTCCGAGGTTCTCAGGAGAGATTTTGTTCTAGGTGTGTCTGCTCTGGTCTCTATTACGTAGGTGGATATTGGTCTCACACATGTCTTGTAACATATATTCTGACTTTACTTTCTATTCTCATGTGTTTATTATTCCACACCGGTGTTCTTAGGCATCCCGATATTGCAGCCGCCTTATTGACATGTCTTAAGGTTTCGAATGAAAACACTGAGATGTATAACCGGAAACACTAAGAGATAGAATCAGAAACACTGAAATAAGGAGAAAGTGTGGTACGGAAGACACCGTCAGGTGGGGAAGACAACGAAGACGATACTGGAACGAACATGTAAACAGAATGCAAGACGACAGACTTCCACGTGTCGCCCTTCAAGGGAACCCAGCCGGAAGAAGATTACCGGGAAGACCTCCGAAGAGATGGTGTGACAGCTGGCAATCCACGTCACAAGAAGGGGAACAAGCGGAACAAACAGATCATGATCTATAGGAAGAAGAAGTATTTTTTTATCATAATATGCAATCCACCTAACTTAGGATGATTCGTGCCATCAAATTAAAATTATTATGGAATTATATGAGTCAATATAATAAAACTAATTTAAAATGCTTATTCCAGACAATTTCAAGTTTCCATTGATTAAACTTCAAGCATTTAACAATCGATCAATAAGTGGAAAAGTTACTCGAAGAAAGAAGAAACGCAACATTTATTGGACGCGGTAAAGAAATGGATTTTAGTAAATCAAACCTGTCTCGCAAAGGACAACCGAAAAATACATGGTCTATAGTTTCATCATCCACCCCACACTCGCAGCCGGTATTTTCCACAATACCCATTATGTAAAGGTGAGAAGCCACCACACAGTGGTCCATTCGCAATCGACATATGACTGACACATCCATCTTGTTCATTCTTATTATATTAAACCATGGTTTCAAAGGGATATATTGTTGGATTGACTTACATGAAAACATAGGCCCTGTATATTTCGTTCGTTGTTTGCGAGACATATTTGATTTACTAAAGACCATACCTTGACCACGTCCAGTGAGTGTTGCGTCGCTTATTTTCCACTTATTCATCGATTGTTAATTTTTTTTAAGATAAATCAGTTGAAACTTTCCTGGTGTAGTAAAACTTTCCAGGTTTTACTACACAAGGAAAGTGTCATTAAAATATCACTTTATTCTAGATTAAAATGACGATTATATAAGAACTTTATAATTTTTGTTTTTAAAATTTAATTTAAAAAAATACAAATTACCTGTAAAACAAGACTATTGAAATTGCTGAACACGCAAGACAATGCCGACAGAACGTGAATGTTCCCTTCGCTATCAAATTGCTGAGCACGCAAGACAATGTCGACAGAACGTGAATGTTCCCTTCGCTATCAAATTGCTGAACACGCGAGACAATGTCGACAGAACGTGAATGTTCCCTTCGCTATCAAATTGCTGAACATGCGAGACAATGTCGACAGAACGTGAATGTTCCCTTCGCTATCAAATTGCTGAACACGCAAGACAATGTCGACAGAACGTGAATGTTCCCTTCGCTATCAAATTGCTGAACACGCAAGACAATGTCGACAGAACGTGAATGTTCCCTTCGCTATCAAATTGCTGAGCACGCAAGACAATGTCGACAGAACGTGAATGTTCCCTTCGCTATCAAATTGCTGAGCACGCAAGACAATGTCGACAGAACGTGAATGTTCCCTTCGCTATCAAATTGCTGAACACGCAAGACAATGTCGACAGAACGTGAATGTTCCCTTCGCTATCAAATTGCTGAGCACGCAAGACAATGTCGACAGAACGTGAATGTTCCCTTCGCTATCAAATTGCTGAGCACGCAAGACAATGTCGACAGAGCGTGAATGTTTCCTTCGCTATCAAATTGCTGAACACGCAAGCCAATGCCGACAGAACGTGAATGTTCCCTTCGCTATCAAATTGCTGAGCACGCAAGACAATGTCGACAGAACGTGAATGTTCCCTTCGCTATCAAATTGCTGAACACGCAAGACAATGCCGACAGAACGTGAATGTTCCCATCGCTATCAAATAGCTGAACACGCAAGACAATGTCGACAGAACGTGAATGTTCCCTTCGCTATCAAATTGCTGAGCACGCAAGACAATGTCGACAGAACGTGAATGTTCCCTTCGCTATCAAATTGCTAAGCACGCAAGACAATGTCGACAGAACGTGAATGTTCCCTTCGCTATCAAATTGCTGAGCACGCAAGACAATGTCGACAGAACGTGAATGTTCCCTTCGCTATCAAATTGCTGAGCACGCAAGACAATGTCGACAGAACGTGAATGTTCCCTTCGCTATCAAATTGCTGAGCACGCAAGACAATGTCGACAGAACGTGAATGTTCCCTTCGCTATCAAATTGCTGAGCACGCAAGACAATGTCGACAGAACGTGAATGTTCCCTTCGCTATCAAATTGCTGAGTACGCAAGACAATGTCGACAGAACGTGAATGTTCCCTTCGCTATCAAATTGCTGAGCACGCAAGACAATGTCGACAGAACGTGAATGTTCCCTTCGCTATCAAATTGCTGAGCACGCAAGACAATGTCGACAGAACGTGAATGTTCCCTTCGCTATCAAATTGCTAAGCACGCAAGACAATGTCGACAGAACGTGAATGTTCCCTTCGCTATCAAATTGCTAAGCACGCAAGACAATGTCGACAGAACGTGAATGTTCCCTTCGCTATCAAATTGCTAAGCACGCAAGACAATGTCGACAGAACGTGAATGTTCCCTTCGCTATCAAATTGCTGAACACGCAAGACAATGTCGACAGAACGTGAATGTTCCCTTCGCTATCAAATTTTAAGTAAACGATGTCTGATTCGAAACTCTGATTCCTATTTAATATTTTCGAATGGCACGATATATTTTGAAACCCTCCTGCATTAGAGCAAATGATAGGGATAGAAGGAGGGTGGTTATATTGGCCAGCGATTAAGCGACGCTCCTAAGAGCTACTGGGCGCGTTTGATAAGCCCCCACCCTTACCCTAGCGCCTCCGCCACCAATTACCACCCCGTGGCCGTGGGGTAGGTCAATACGGGTGCCGAGTATGAAACTATTAAATGTTAATCCAAGTCATCAGGATAATAAGTCAATTTATTGAACAAATTTGATGTGATAGCACAAAGATGACTTCTGTATTCTTATAAATTCTTATATTCGTAGATTCCCGCTCACCAGGATATACCTGGTAACGGAAACACTGATCATTTGACAAAATATTTAACACTATCTAGTTCCTCCCGCTTTCATCCATTCATACATACCATCATGTCATTTATATTTTTAGTTTTAGTAATATGTGATAATTGCTGTGTATTCGATGAACAAGATACATATATGTACATACATACCATCGCGCCATTTCCTTGTTGGGTTAAGCACAGTATACATCTCCAGACTTTCTTGTCTTGACACACATCTTCAGCTTTTTCTACATTCATACATTTGTCCATAAATTACTAGAATTTCTTTAAAAAGGATTTCAGTCTGGTTTTCACTTAAGGCCTCTTTAACATATTTCTGGTTGGGTGGAAGATATTTCCACATTACAATAAGCCCGCTAAGTTGTATTGTATACAATGAAAGTGTAATACAATACAGTTATGGTGGGATTTTTAATACTTACGACTGTTCTAAATATGTTTCTTTATTTTTTTGTTTGAAATCTATCTGTCTGTAGACGGGCACACGCCTAGTTAGGTAGATAAGTGATTTGTATATTTATTTCATCGGAAAAAGTTTAAGTAAATAAAAAAAAATCTTTTACGATATTTACTTCTTGTAATAATATATCTAATAGAAATCGTAGAGTTTGTATGAGAAAGTATATAGATATAAAACTAAGTGTGACAAGATAGTTAAATCTGGTGTTCTGTTTTCTCTGCCTACCCCTACAAGGAAATAGCGTTATAGTATGTATGACGTTTCTCTTTTAAATGTGTTTTCTACATTTTATTTTGAAATATACTATATGTGCAATTTCGGAATGTATTTATATAAGGCCATAATATGTTGTTATCAAAGAACCCATATCTATTTATTTACGAGTATACGAGTATATGTAAATCAATTTAACGTCTAGATTTGACTAGTGATTTCGTTTATATTAAATCTTGATTACTTTTTTAAATTTTTAATTATTATTATTATTGCGTAATTAATATTCGTAAGGGTTTTAATTACGTAAAAAATTAAAAAGAAATATTGCTTCCGCTCATTCCTATCCATCATTCCGTGTCGATACTTCTTATCTATGGTTTGACCAGCTAGAAGCAGTGTTACCCCCCTAAGGATATTCTTTGTCACGGTCCCCAGCACAGGCTTAAGGGGCAGTGCCGGCAGTCATCATACGCTTTTCTCTGTTTATCGGTTGCCACGCATGCTCTCACATCCATATCGCTATTGTTCTTCTTCATATGTCGTGTCCGGTCCCTTTAAGATAAATAGCCTATACCTACATCACTCATAGATTGTTCTATCAACCTATAAGTCGAACCAACCTACCTTTGGAAATGCCGGTAGGTAGAGCAATCACACTTTTCAACCGTGTGTGTTCTCATATACACGTGTTTCATGTGTCACTCAGCTCCTTCAGGAAAAAATTCTTAAATTTAGAGTAATACTTAAAATAATAAAAAAAAAAAATCATTTAACTTGCCACATTTTGTCATAATGTTTTAGTGTACCATATACGTTTCAACTATTGTTTTTATCAAATAAGTCTTAAAATTGTGATTTTTTGCACTCGTACTTGTTTATTTATTTAGCACTTTTATTACAAATGCAATCTGGTGGGCTTGTAGGCAGGAGGCAATCTCTTCCAACCAACCCGACAAAAGTAAATGAAGCAAGTTACATGGTCGCAAAAATCATTCAAATGACTATCCATCCCCACGAAATCCATAAACACATACGTGAGCATATACGAGTTTATACCCACAAACTCCACAAAGACGGACAATAACCCGAACATTATTTTTCATATAAAGTGAGATATCATCAATCCAAAGAAAAGGGAGGAATGGTGGAGGGGAAAGGAAAAAAAAAATCAGGAATGAAATACGTTATTTCACTGACTAGAAATTAAGAGTTTTTTCAGTCGCTTCTTAAAGCATGCCAAGGACGGAGCAAGTCTTATATTGGTTTGTAACTGATCCTAGAGTCTCACTTGTTATGTTTGGTCCTTGTACGAGTTATAAGAGAAACCTGTAATGTGCAAAGGACTTGAAAAAATAAATTAATGAATGGAGTATATATCTGTTTTGTTTTATATATCTGAGGATAATATGATATGGAAATTTGCTATCTTTAGCTACTTCAATAGGGACATGGCATGGTGATGATGATCTCTTAAGATTTTTATAGAAATATAAGTAAGAAGAATACAATTTTAGAATAGAGTTTGGAAAATATCATGTTTTTGTTAGTATCGACGACACACCTAGGCACTAATTCAGTCGGGCTTAAATAGTAAATAATAATTTCTAACCTTAAAAAGTCCTATTTTGTATTGAGAGTCGAACCTCGTACGCTCCAAACTTTAAATTGAGGTAATAAAACAACAAGACTCCTCTCTTTAAGGAAGGTGCGATAAATTTAACTTTAAATACTAATTTCTTCAGTTAAAAAACAGTAAAGATTTAGTATTTAGTGTTCTTCTTCATCTTGATAATGGCCGTGAACTCCTATATATGAAGGAGTATATGCCAGTGTCAAGCGATGTCCACTTCATAGGATCTTGATAGTTCTACTTACAGTTCTATTCGGTGCACTCGGTTGGCGCGTTCGTGGTTGATATTTTGAGTATACTAAATTAACTCGGCCCAGGACAACTGTTATCTAGTGAGATACTATGGAGTTAAACTATTTTAGAACTAAACTACAAATTTTACAACTAAATGAATATTTACAATAAGATGAGAATTAAATGTGTAGTAAGCGAGCGAATGATTTCAATTTAAATGACGATTATCGATATTTATATATTATACGTATATTTTATTACAAGTTAATATTACTTCGGATAATAAAGTGTATTTAATGTGAAGGACTATGAATATGGGCCCCAGATGATTTGCATTTGAACACGCTGTTGATTATGTCGCCTGCATGCGGTGTATATATTGCACAAATTGATGAGTCAGCCCTGTAGACCCATAGACAGAAGAGGTGTGTCAACACGGGACTACTCAGATAAAGCGCGGGCAAACACCAATATGGCGAGCCAATAATGGCGGGAAAAATTGTGATGGTGTTTTGTTTTTGCAACAGAAAAGGGGGTAAGTTTTTAGGAAAATATTTTTTTGGTTGTGGCTCCGAGAGAAAATTTGTTACTTTAATCTATTTTCTATTGAAAATAATCTTCTAATACCGTATGCGAACTCTGTAGCCTAGTTGCTAAGACGCCTGTCTTCTTGCCCGTAGGTTAAAGGTTCGATTCTCGTTGAAACCCAATTTATTTTCAAAAAGGTTCCAGCTTGTTTGACACATTATGGTTAGTTATTAAATATTGCTACATGGCAATAATCTCGCCAGGTTGTACTAGTCACAGACAAAAGTGTAACATACTCGTAATAATACAATACAATATGGAGAAAAATTTAAATGGCAAAAATTATTCGCCTACGTTTTTCCCGGCCAGAATTCTCACCTCACAATTATTCGACTGGAAATTTCTTTTGCTGTATTTATTTAAAAAATATATTTGGTGTGTAAATTAATATCTTCCAACCAATTATCAGCATCATCAACATCACGTCCCTGTTAAAGAAGGCAGAGAGAATTTATCTCAAACTTCATTCTTTCCCTGGAACACATCTTCACT
>OX463862.1:20036561-20209870 GCA_949825065.1 Odontocerum albicorne
CCCCACCCTCAGTGGCGCCACTAGCATCCGGGTACCAGGGGGCGAGTGTGTCGCCTGGCCGGTGATAAGGCACGGCCGGCCCCCCCTTGTGAGTGTGCTGCGGCCGATACGCCCCTTCTCCCTCTCTAATATTATTATTGGTTAAAGGTTGGGGGTGGCTATGTGTAAGTAATTGTTATTAGAAATAATACTAATCAATTTGTTGATATTTTATTGGAAATGGGTTTTGTGGAAATATGCGATAATACGCATTTGCAATTTTCTTTGTAATGATTTGTATAATTCAAAGCGTCAGTCATTTTCACCATTTTCAAAAATAAATATTTTTTCAGACAAGTCTAAAAACATACTTCATTATTGAATGCACATTACCCATGACAAGTGTAATAGAAGGCACAATCAAAGTAGGTGATCAGGGTACTTGACGTTGGTGCCACCAGAGATGACTACGTTAGCCAATCTGTGATAGACATATCCTGTGGTAAAAGGACAAGAGCTTCAGTACTTGCAGCTTGTCTGTGTCTTCTTTCTCCATTGGGTTCTTGGTAACCAACCACAGTTCCGTGACTTTTGGTTATATCTGCTGCTGTCTGCTTCCAGTAGTGTTGAGCATTAATATTTGTTTTTAGCGTTTCATGCGGTACGTCCTTCTTCCTCTTGCGCTACCAACCTTGCTTTCTTCTACTTCCGTCAGCTCGCCAAAGAGGACATTTCTTGGAAGTCTGTACTCAGGTATGTGAACCACATGTCCAGACCAACTCAGGCGTGCAATCTTTTTCGACTCTATTGTTAAGAATTTATAACAGAAAACATTTAAACTCAAACTGTGCAGCATCATGGGGCACTAAAACGCATATAATCAAACCGGACATTATCTGATAAAATGGTAGTCTATAACAGTATTTTAGTACCAACTTTGATGTATGCGAGTGAAACATGGATTTGGAAAATTACTAAAGGAGTCGTATAAATGCTGCAGAAATGCGTGCTCTTAGAAAAATACATTTTATTTATTTTTTTATTTAATTAACGACACAACAGTGTCTTTATATACAAATGAACATGTGACAGGTTATACAAGTATTTAAAATTATTGACAAATAATACAAAACTTTATCTTAAACTAACATGAAGATACATGACAATGTTCAACGGAATATGGAATGAAGTGATTAGGGATGAATGTGAACTTAATGCTGATGTGTTGAGTAAGATGAAGAGGTAACTTTAAGATAGTTTAGGCTTGTTCGAATTAGTGAAGACTAAAAAACAAATAACACATATAGTATAAATGAGGTGCATGACCGCGCAGTAATGCGCTGGACTTCTGTGCGGAAGGTCGTCGGTTGGAACCCCGCGCTGTGCTACTCCCCTCGAACGACACAGGCACTTTTTCCGCCTAGTGTTCGAGGATATTAAGGATACCTATGACTTCGGTCATATCTATTCTTTTGAAAAAAAAATGTACGTAGAAGGCGTGGTAGAGGAAGATATGGTTGGATAAATCGTAGGAATTGTATTAAAAGGTGTATGTATGTACAAAAGGCGAATGATGTGTGTCGAGATAAGAAAATCTAGTGTTCTGTCTTTTCTGCCTACCCTGAAAGGGAAATGGCGTGATTGTATGTATGTATTTAAGAACAGAAAAACAAACGAATGTGATCGAATTTTATTTCGCAAATCATGTGTCCTTTATTCGCATTCGTGGAAGCCTAGGTGTTACAGACATCAACAGCAAGATGGAGGAGAGGCGATTGAGATGGTATGGGCACGTTGGACGCAGATCACCCGATCACATTGTGAACCAGGCAATCTCCATGGATCTTCCTCGAATAACAACCAGAGGAAGACCAAAGAATTCATGGGTGATGCAAAAAGATAACCTGATGCAGAGTCACGGCCTGGGGGACGTAGTCCGGGACAGAAGAGCATACAACCTGAGGACGAGGAGACCTGACCCCAACAGTCTTCGCAGACAATGAGTTGGGATGGAGCCAGGGAGAAGAAGATGTGTCCTTTATTCGAACACATCGCGTATGTTGACGTTATTTTACTGAAGGAAATTGTCCAGTAAGATCGATGATTAGGAAACTTATGAATCTACGAGATCCACAATAATATCTTGAATAGGAGCATTGGAGCACGACTTATTGGCCAGTCCAGTTTCATTTTGCCCTTCATTGACTATGAGGACGTGTGTTATCTGTATGTTAATGATAACTTGTTGGGTAGACTGGAGAGGCTCTAAAATATTCGTATTTGGTTTATTTTTAATCTAAAAAATAACATGTATCCGAATATCGTGCCAGACTCCAACAGCTTAAAATAAGACAGCGGAGAAATATCCACGTTCTGTCAACCATCTTTCTTCCAAGTGTTGAACAAACCAAGTCCTCAGTATTTGTGTGAAAAAATAAATTATCTTTCTGACCATGGATCATCCCTCCGATCTGGTGACAGCAGAATCCTTCGTATACCAATACATCACACATATTCTTTTGCGGTTCACTCGGCTCGGCTTTGAAACGATCTCCATGGCTCGGGGATCAGAAGTTCCTTATCGATATTAAAGAAGAAATAAAAAAAAACCACTATCGAATTCAAAATATTCCTTTTTTGACTTCTTTTAGTTCTTTACATCCAAACAATCCCAATCCTTTCTTTATTTATTTAATAAAAGTAATCTATAACATAAACATTTGCGATTTTATATTAATTTTTGTTAGTTTTCTCAAATATGATTTTCAAACAACACGTTAAAGACACAGTCATGGTTACCAATTGGAATGGTTGAAAGACATTACTTATGAGCAATAAATCCACCAGATGTATTTGTATGAAAGTGATAAGTTTGTAAAAAAGCTTCTAAAGATACAGTGGAAGATCCTTGCTATTGGGTGTTCACTTGTTTTGCCTGCTATAAGGTCATCTGATAAACGCAAGAGTTATGAATAGCCTTGGTTTGTACTCGTATGTTCTAATCTGTTCCAGATAATTATCTGAGGCAACACACTCATAGATTGTTTAATCAACCTCTATGCAGAATTAAGCTGCCTTTGGAAATGCCGTAGGTAGAGCAATCACACTTTTCAACCGCATGCCCCCTCAGATAGACGTTTGTCACGTGTCGCTAAACTAATTCAAGGGAAAATTTTTACAAGTACTTTAACTGTAAAATTTTCAACATAATCGTTAAATTTTTTAAGATATATATTATACATATAGATTCTTTTCATGTTTTTACATTAATTTCTAATTTTTTTAAATCGTCAATTGCTTTGAAATATACTATTGTTATGCTTGTTAACTCTAATGAATTTAGGTTTTAATTTAATTTTATTTATTTCTTTAAAACTAACGTTTTTTGTAAAGCCGAATTTTACTTTTTTATATATCCTTTTTCTCACTGTACGAATTAGGAAACCTGAATTTTACAAAAGATTGATCAAAAAATAAAAAGAAATTCTTGAATCGTAGAAAATACGTTTGTTTCACTTTGCAATGTCATATTTAAACATTTTAAATAAAACATATATTTAAAAAAAAAAAATTATATGATACATGATAAGAAATAGTATAAATACACAATTTGCGAAAAAAGAACAAGTAATTTAATTTGGACACATAATGTTAATAAATCTGGGTTTATTGCCTTCCATTTGTCGTGTCCCCAGTAAACTAGGCTTTCGCCTGTGTCTCACTAAGAACAAAAATATTTTTTTATTTTTTTATTTTGTATTCACCGCTGGTTTATTTGAGTGCACTATCGCTTTCAACGATCTCTGTCTTCGAGATGAAATACCTTCACCTGACGAGGAAGACGGAGGTCTTTGTAATTGGTAGTGAATTCAAAAATAATACAGTGATGAATAAAAAAATCATTGTTTCATTTATTTTATTAAAAAAATATAAATAAAATGGAGTTTATATATCCCCACATTTTGTTTCAATACAAAAAGACAAAGTGTGAAATCAATCCGTTCATGACATTTGAGTTAATGTAGACTTTTTAGAAGTGAACTAATATCAACCTAGCATCTGCATTGAAAACGAACTGGAGTCTAGAAATTGGCAAAACCAGGCAGAGCAGAATTTATGAATTCGGATAACATCAAGTAAAGTAAAGCGAAGGAAGTACAAGTGGAAGGAGGAGGAGAAGGAGAAACAGAACCAACAGGGCAATGAATGAATTAGCGGTGCCCAAATTATGTAGTGGGCGTTTAAAATAAGCAATAAATTTATCAAAAACGTCTCGTTCAGATCTGTTGGGGCTCGAGCCTCTTGTTTAGTTTGCTTTTGGAAAAATATCCCTTAACCCTTTAGAGTTTTCCCTTATTATTGAATTCAACATTATTTTAAGATAACAATGAGTTTCGTTACGCACGGAAATATGAAACTGACACAGCTGGAATTTATTCTAATTAATTTATTAACAATTTTAGAAAAGTTGTTTTTGAGAAAGATAGTGAGGACGTATGAAGAATAGACGAAAAAAAATATTGAAATTATACTGAGAGCATATATAGATGGGTGGACATGAAATAATAAATGCTCGATGAAGCTAAGAAAAGGTGAGTGAAAATTAGATGAATATTGATATTATAAATATACGTTACTAAAGAATAACAAATTATCAATTCATAAAATTTATATCTGCAACCTTGTTTAAGCAATGAATCTTTCAAATGTTTTAAATTATCATATCACTATAATAATTAATAAGCAGAAAAAGGATTCTTGCATACTTTGAATATGTTGCAAGAAAGTGTAACGATGGTCGTTATCAATGTAGCGTGTGTCCTATTAGAACGTGCTGATGATTTTGATATCGACATCGTTATCTTCGTTTTAGTTGATTCTGCGTTACTTCTCGTTCAGAGTCATCAATATAGCGGATTGCTTATCTCTATAAGTCATGATGATCTTGATTTGTATTCAAATAAATATAGACTCAGGAATGCGGATATAAAAAGCGAAAGTGACAGCGGGTGATAAATAATAAGTCTTGACAGTTGAATGAATGACAATAATAATATGTTTATTTCTCGGCGTCCGAGTAATTTATACCAATGAGTGAATACATTCGCGATACATATCTGCCTTGCTCTACCGCATGAACTGGCGGTAGGTTAATTATTTATATTTGGAGATGGCTAGCCAATTCGCAGACGTTGTAAATAGTAAATATTGTTGTTGTTCATAGTGTGTGACAATCATTGAATTCTTCATCGGTCATTGCCCCTGTATGTTTACTATCTGACAATAATTAATTTAATTTAATTGTGTTTAACAATTCACTTATTCATTTTGACAATTATTTATTTATTTATTTATTTAGGTAAGTATTCCTACAAAAGCAAAGAAATTCTCGAGAAACTGACGATACAGTTGAGGGAAAACGTGCAGAAGAAGGATCTTTTACAAGATGTGTGGATCAAAATATGTGACTAACTCCGGGGCATTGATGAGCCATTTCATAAGAAACCATAAGATTTGTTAAGGCGGACTTGTATTCACGCCTTTTTTTAAATGGCTTTCCTGTCTTTCCTATATAGAAGTTATCGCAGTTAGTGCATTGAAATTTATATGTACCATGACTAAATATTTAATTTGTCTTTTACAATAAATAAAAGTTTCCGAAGATCAAAGTTAGTCAAACATTTGGTTCTGCATATGATTTGGAAAATATTTTCGCTAGTTCATATATTTTTTGCTCCATTTAAAAGTATTATACATTTATACGTACATTAAAAATGTTTTATAATATGTTTTAAATAAGGTCATACCGTTATCTAAAACAGAGTTTTAGTTAAAGCAATTGAAATGTATTTAAACTTCCACAGTGCTAACGCCTTGACTATAAATAATCTATAAGAATAAATTGAGTTGTGTCACCGCATTCAGCTACCAGCGTTCCGTCCACCCCTCCATCTGCGGGAGCGCTCACTTCAAGAATACAATGGAAAGATATCAGAAAAGGATTTTCAAAAAGGTCCGACGATAAATACCTCCTACTCGAGGCCGTTATTGTCTTTTAATTTATAAAGATAACCGCAGAATTATTCAAAACTGGGGTACTATTCAAGATGAGTACGACCCGTCACACCGATCCGCGACGAGATTTATTTATTTTATTTGTCATTCAGACTGAGAAAAAGAAAACTAAAATAGTTCTACAAACAGTTGGATAAGCGTTGCCGAGTTTACATTTGCGGCATACTGGTAAGTTGTCCTATGATATCTTCTTGATAGATATATTTTTTTATGCTATAAATTATATTTTATAAGTCTTGAAAATATGATAAAAATTTTAACGGTCGATTAAAAACTGTACATTGAAATAAAAATTAAAAATTTCTTACTTTCCATATTTAACTTTATTTTTTATTTTACACACGACAAGAACTATACACAATTTGCAAAAAAACAACAGGTAATTTAATTTGGGCATACAATTTTAATAGATCTGTGTTTGTTGCCTTTCATTTGTCGTGTTCCCAATAAACAAAGCTTTTGCCTGTACCTCATTGAGGACTTTAAATTGGTATGTTTAAACATCATATTTTTAAGGATATAAAACCATAAGGTCTAAAAATTTCCGATCTGAATAAGTCCAAACGTTTATGGACAGATACCACACAAACCACGCACCTATCACACGGCCAAGCGATGTTACAGTTAAACTTTGATATCTCTACCCTCAGTTGTATGTCAACTAGAACCGATAGAAGACGTGTTAATTCGTTATATTTTGAAATGTTAAAACTGGAATCTTTAATAATAAGGTTCTTTCAAAAAAGGGTAAAGTCTGGCAGAAAAAAAACGATGTCAGTATCTACAAGTCTTTTAATTTCTGCTAGACTTTTCCATTATTTTGAAAGAATCTTGATAACCTCACAATATTCATTTTAAGCATTTCATAATATGACAAAACAACACGTCTTCTATCGGCTCTAGTTTAAATACTACTGATTTTAACTGTTAAATCACCTGACCATGCGTTAGACGTAGCTGGTATGGTGTCTGTTCATACACGTTCTTACTTGTTCAGGCCGGATTTTTTTTAACCTTAATGGTATTTATTTTATTTTAACACAACAGTGTCTTTATATACAAATGAACGTGTGACAGGTTATACAAGTACTTAAAATTATTGACAAAAAATATAAAACTTTATCTTAAACTAACATGAAGACACAAAAAGCAGTAGTAATAATAAATTACAGTCATTATTTTAAAATTATTTAATTATTATATGTATATTTAAGTTCAATATATGTTATGTATGTACACCACAAAATATTACCAAACTTCACCAAGCAGACTTACGTAATTGTAGAAGTCTTATTTTATAGAGGTAAAGAACTCAGATTTGTTTTTAGTGGAATAACGTATACATAGAACAAAAATTGGATTTTTTAAGAATTTTATGGATAGATCTTGAGATATAGAAAACACATGGGCTCACTTGTAGAACGAGATGCGAGTTGCTTTGCAGAATCGAAACCTTCCACATGTTGATGCAGGGTTATTCAACTCCAGAGGTAAAGTATTGTCCTTAATATTTCGTTTATACTAGGTTATTTATATTAATAAAGAAGAGCACAAGTTAGTAGCTATTTCTTAATATTGTTGTGATATTCTGGCGAATACTATATACTATACACTTTAGACATATATATATATTTATTTAAAGTTATATTTTACTAGTCTTGTATTGTTGATTGAAATTAATATTGTTTTTAACTTTCCGTGTTACATAATAATACTGTACAATGGTACATTTACGCATAATATTTTTAAAGATGCATCCCTTATTGTTACTGTTGTATGTAAAGGACACATAAGTGTCTTAATTTGGAAATAAATTAATTAATATAAATTCAGGTGTACTTACGTACATATGTAAGAATATGTGTTGTCATAGTTACAGTTAAATATTTACGTTTTGATTATAAATGTCATATGTAACAACGGTTTCGATTTGTTAATATTGTCATCTTCAAGTAAGTAATTTTTTTTAAATATATGGTTTAATCGAATAAAAATAAATGGATTCAAACGAAAGAAGAGCAAAGCTCGCTGAATATATGTGCGACTATCGGAGTCAACAGTGAGAGAGACAAACAACAGAGCAAATCAATTAGTGTCGCACTACACATCCTCAGCAAATGCGAAATATTTGACAAGTGCAACAACAGCAAGAGATTGGAGAAGAAATCATAGAGCGTCGTGCTGAAGAAGCACAGCGAATACGTGACTTTCATCAACGTTTTGAGAGAAGACAAAGTTTGCCATCATAACAGCTTTGACGAGAACAAAGTTGTAATTCATAACTGTAGCTCGATGAAACTGAGTATGAACTCTGTCATTCTGCCAGAGAGATCTCTTATCAAAGCATTCAAGTATTGCTGCCATAAAGGAACTGTTCTACATGAAGATAAAAATAGTCCATGATATCAGTTCCCTCAACTTTTTATTGAGTTGCTAAGCAATCCGGATTTTCTGAGCCACTAAAACTTAAAAACAAACATAGTTCTTATATCTTTTTCAGCATTTTTAAATACTCGTATTTATCGTTTACGCTTAAATAAACATTTTGATAAAATTTAAAAAATCACAAGTGGTTCCTCGAGAGGGGAGAATGAGTAGTAAGATGATTTAAGAGGCTCCACATAGGCTTGTGAGTAAATGACCGGTGCGGGTGTTAAGCGAGAAATGAGAACACATACGAGTGTTGCTACTTAAGTTTTGAGATATGGCAACACCAGTGTAGATACGTTAAATCTGACATCAGCATCGTAAAGTTTGACGTTTTTAATGGTATACGTGCTCAGAAAGTTTTGTCATACGAGTGATATTTGCGTTGTTTACAGTGATTTGAAAAATTCATCTCGGCCAAAAACGGAATTAAATCGTGAACATTTTCGTGCGATGATTTTTTATGATTTTCGACGTGGACTAACTCAACAACAGTGTGCCGATCAAATCGCTTCGACTTTTAGAGATGAAGCACCATACCGGGCCATTGTGTTTCGCTGGTTTTCCGAATTCAATCGTGGTCTCAGTTTGCTCCAGGACGAATTTCGTGAAGGTCGTCCAAAATTGGTTGTTGTGCCAGAAAACATCGATGCTGAGCGTGAACTGATATTGCAAGATCGTCATGCGACTTATCGTGAGATTGAGGCATGTTTGGGTATAGTTCCATTTGCATACATTTAATATTGCATGAATATTTGGTCGTCAAAAAGATTTGTTCGCGTTGGATACCGCATAATTTGACAATCGCTCAAAAAAAGGCTCGTGTCGATTGGTCCAAAGAAATGTTGAAAAAATTCGATGGCAGTGCTTCAAAAGACGTCTATAAGATCGTGACAGGCGACGAATCATGGACTTATGCAAATGAGCTAGAAACTAAACAGCAGTCGACTGTATGGGTCTTTCAAGAGGAGCCAAATCCAACAAAAGTTGTTCGCGCACGAAGCATTTCGAAGCAAATGGTGGCTTGTTTCTTCGGTATAAATAATCATGTTGCAACAGTGCCTTTAGTGGAACGTCGTACGGTTAATTTTAAATGGTACACTTCTGGCAAACAAATGGTGGTGTGGAAGAGTATTATTTCCGATGTCCTAATTTATTTGAAGTAATGTAATAATATTGTGTATGGTACGATAAAGGACGATGATAAAAGAATATAAAGAAGGAATATGTATAAGTATCTCACCAGACAATTTCAATTTCCGTAAGTAACTCACATCCTTATTGAGTTTGGCGACCATTGCTCTAAATATAATAATACAAAATGAATTACGAGACATATTTGAAACGTGACATAAAACAGTAATTATTTACAAAGATGACACCCGTCTTGCTTGACCCACGAACAAAGGGCAAATGAAAGGCAAAAGGAATGTCATCCGTCTTCTCTTGCTCTGTCGTTTCGTTCTTCATCAGCTATTCTCTGACACTTTATAGAAGACTTCCGCGAGACAAAAAATCACATCACAATCCTTGCCGGAGACAGTTTGAGGGATTGCACTGTCTTTTGTTGCATAGATACACAGGGTGAAAAGGGATTAAGAGTCGAGAAGGGTTAAAAGTAATTTCATGACAGTTTTATAGAAATAAAATTAATATTAAAAAATAATACCTCCACAGTGCAAGTGTTAAAAAAGTTGTAGTATTTTCAAATACGTTTTGTCCTCTATCAAATCTGTCAAAAAAGTTGTAATATTTTCAAATACGTTTTGTCCTCTATCAAATCTGTCAAAAAAGTTGTAATATTTTCAAATATGTTTTGCCATCCCATACCTGAATTAATTCTAAGGTTTTAAAATGATATTCTTCCTTGAGAGTGTATTAGTTACACTAAATGCAACGTTAAGTTGTATTATTTTAGATAGATGACACCCAAAACGTTCCAAATCGATAAAACAGTATCATGTACTTAATTTCTTATCATTCGGAACACAAATATACCATAAAGTTGTTGACAAAGTGCATATGAACTCTGTGTCCATTATAATGGACCCTAGGTTTGAAGGGGTTAAAGGGATACATCCATCAGCTGTATTTGCATAAAAAATGATAAATAAAAAATAATAACAATAATAATTATATAAGGACAGTGTTTATAGGCATTTAAAATACTTGATCAATAGAAATCAATTCAATAAGGATTGAAATTATGTGATTTTGACATATTTCAAATAAGATAAATTAATATTTGACAACCTCCGTGGTTAAGTTGATAAGACGCCTACTTTCCTACTCGGGGGTGTGGATTCAATAGCCATAATAAGGACAACTTATATATCGGCGTTTAGATAACACATTTACCTCAAGGGTTATCATTAGTTATCAATGTATTATCATTAGGAACAGAAAAATACCCCAAAGTTGTTTACAAAGTGCATATGAACTCTGTGCCCATTATAATGGACGCCAGATCTGCAGAGGTTAAATTGTAACTCAATCACGAAATCAACAATAATATACTAATATGTAGTATTACACGTCGTTTGTAGAGCGTCGTCTTTATCGCACGATGCGCTAACAGTCCGGTATCGTAGCGCATCGTGCGACAGAGACAACGATCTACAAACGATGTGTATTACTTACCGCAGGATACTGTACCACCGTTTAGAGACTAAACTCTCATGGGCGGACTTACTCGGGACTCGAATTCACCACTATTGACAGATCAAAAATATTTGAATTATGGTTACACTAAAGGCCTTTTAAATATATTTTTAGGTGTACTGTGTACAAGGAAAATATAATACAATATAATACAATCCTCGCTGTTATGGTGAATAAAATAAGTCCAAATCCTCTAGAAATTATCTTTTTTTATGAACGCGAAATCACATAGTGACGAAGAAGGAACTGCCCAAAGAGACTCCTCCTCCAGATGCGTCTCACTTAAGTTTGAAAATAATATTAGAGACGATGGACTTAACGTCCGACGTTACTGAAGAAGAAAAATAACTTACAACGCAGTACTTGTTTAAACAGTCCAGAGCAGTGTTTAAACAGTCCAGCAAGTTGTTAGTACATTCACAGAAAACTTCAATTGTAGCAAAATTATACTTTGACACCACTAGATCGGAGTAGGCAATCAGTCTGAAGATGAACTGATGAATTTCTGTCCCGCGATTCTAGAAGCACTAAGTTTATATGTACCCAATAAATATAGCCGTGCAAGGAATCACCCTCTGTTCTACATACCAACTTACAGGACGAGTATCATGGCTAAACACTCGAGTCACGCGTGGTATAGAGATATTGAACCAACTGAATGACACGGTTGATATATTCTCGGTACCGCCTAGCAGTATGAGAAGAATCCTGGCTGATACTATTCCTAACGAATAAGCTAACGCTAGAAGCAGACCCTCTTAGTGTAACAGGAGAAATCCGTGCAAAGTGGATAAAAAAATTTACACAGAATTTATTAATTTATTTTTCAGGTCTTTTACACATTACAGGTTTCCCTAATTCGTACAAGGACCAAACATAACAAGAATAAGAAGAAAAAAAAACACTTCAACACTTATTTGTAAAAACAATAGTAAAAATGTATATGTTACACTAAAACATTATGACAAAATGTAGCATATTAAATAGTATAAAAAATGAAATTATTTCAAGTTTTACTCTAAATTTAAGAGATTTTTCCTGAAAGAGCTGAGCGACACGTGAAACACGTCTATATGAGGACACGCACGGTTAAAAAAGTGTGACTACCGGCATTTCCAAAGGTAGGTTGGTACGGCTTATAGGTTGATAGAACAATTTATGGGTGCGTTGTCTCAAATAATTATCCGGAACATACAAACCAAGACTGTTCAGGGCGGATGGGTTTACTTAATTACCTATGAACGATAAAAAAAAATGAACACTCAATCGAAGAGATCTTCCCCTCTCTAATGATCTGTAACTAAACATCCCCAGTAAGAAGACACTTGGATAAAGCCAGCGATAATATCCATACTCTCTCATGAGAAATCTTTTCTGATCTCTTACATATCAGAATAGAGATGCCTTCGGAAATTATTGACTCCATTATCATCGCAGTATCACAGAATGTAATCTGCGGATACCAAAAGATGTCTATCATAAGAATAATGTACGAGTACACATAATATACTTCAGAAATTGTAGCACGGTTCCTGTGACAGTTCATAAATTTGCCCCAATACAACCTTGTAACGACGTTGAATAATTTTAATTATTTTATAAACTTTAACATAAGCCTCGATTCTAATAAATAGCAAGTTATTTAGGTAAATACGAGTACATTACATAAAACTAACAATAATGACAAATTAATACATCTTGTTATAAATTAGCATAAATGTGGCAGTTTGTTAAAATCAAATAATATTTGGTGACGTTTGTCAAAAGTTACTACGTTAGTCTGCATTGGCTAGGGATGGGGTATACGATAATTGAATTTTCGATTTTTTTGTACCTAAAATTAAATGTTCGTAATTAGTATTAATTCATAGTGGATCTTGGCCTATTTAAAGATATATATACAAATCAAACAATACATTAGAAAGTCAGTATAATGAAAATTAGGAATTAAAACGTCAGTTTAGAGAAAAACAAATTTTTGGATTTATAAAAAACTATTCGATTTGTAAAAAAAAAAACAATTTTATCCCATCCCTTTGAGACATGGCGTTTAAAACGTCGCAGGACCCATGCTACATTTTCTGAAGTATAAAACATTAACACTTGATTCAAGCTAGTTGTGATAAACTCAGAGGCATTTATTAAAGACTGCCGACTCTGGTCAGTGGCCAATATATTTATATAGTTAACAAAATATACATAAAATTATCTCAATAATAACAAATGATATCAAACCTGCTTTGCTGTCCCAATATCGGCAATAGAGATCAAAGAGTATCTCGAGAGCGTGGTGGGGCTCCGTAAATAGTTCAAAGGAAGAGAACTATGATGACGGGAGGGGAGGGATGTTGTGGGATGGGGTGGAGCAGCCTGGACATGAGCACAAAGGGATAGTCGAAGTAGCCCAGGGCGTGGGAGGGCTAGAGCTCACCTGGGACTCAACATGTTGAAACTGTTGGGGGTTTGGTGTACTAAGGAAGAGGGTTGAGGATTACTTCCGTAACAGGGTGACTATGATATTTCTCGTTCATGATTCTCGTATTTTATTTTTGAGATTTATCTCTCATTTTAATTTTGATAATTTCAGTCAAATACTAGTTATTTACACTGTACTTTGAGATGGTTTGGGAATGTAGAACGGAAGAATGAAAAAAAATTAACAAAACAAATATACAGTGCAAATATGAGTGAAAACATTTCAGAGAAAGACCAAGGATATTATAATTTTATCAATCAAATGATATTTTAAAATACGAGAACGTTAAAAGTCGAAATCGTAGTTGTTTGAAAGCGTGTAGAGATGGAGAAGCGCAAGACTTTCCTATCTCGACACACATCCATCACCTCTTCTACATACATACACCTTCGCATACAACTCCTACAATTTCTCTGAATTTTAACGTTTCGTTCTTTCAAAGTTAATATTTTAAAAGAAGCACATGTATGAAGGAAAATAAATCGTAAGAGCTTTATGAAAAGGTGTATGGACATGAAAAAGCTGAACTATGTGTGTCGTGAATGGAAAGTCTGGTGTTCTGTCCAGGGCTGTGGAGTCGGAGTCGGAGTCGGAGTCGCGGAGTCGGAGTCGCGGTGTTTGGGCCGGAGTCGGATCGGAGTCGGAGTCGTAAAAAACGAGCGACTCCGACTACTTTTTCGTTAAAATTTAAAAAACATTTTTTTTAATTATTATAATGAATATGTATTGTGCGCGAATATTAAACTTGCAGGCGCAAGTCGCGCCGATATGGTGAATCACCGAGATCCATTTAATGCATAAAGTCTACAAAAATGTGTTTGTCTCCTTCTTTCTCACGTCGAAAGAAAAGGAGCATTTGTTTCTCCTTTTGTTTGCACGCAATTTGCGCGCATTTTTTTGCCAGTCATCGTTCTGCATTGGTCACGTCCACGTGTTGATATCATTGCGTTACAGAAACAAAATTCTCTCCATTTCTCTATTAATTTTTGTAATAGCAGGGATCAGATGTACGTTCCTTTGTAATAACATATTTAATTTTTTATTTAAATTATCATATATAATAGGTAAATTTTTTTAAAGTTTGATCTTGTTTTATTTATATCCCTATAACATGAAAAAAAATGGCTATATGCAAAGGTAGGAAACAACCTGCTAAAATTGAGCTTTTTTGAGTTGGAGTTGTGGAGTCGGAGTCGTGGAGTCGGAGTTGTGGAGTCGGAGTCGTATTGTTGGTAAATATAGGAATCGGAGTCGGAGTCGGAGTCGTGTTTTTTTTTAAGCGACTCCACAGCCCTGGTTCTGTCCACTCTGCCTACCGCAGAAGGGAAACAACGTGATATTATGTATGTACTATTTTTATTTCAGTAAAAACACAGGTTTTTTTTACTTAACTTTTAAACGTCAATAAATAGAAAAATACTTCACAGACTGTGAACAACACAAAATATTCTTAAGCGTTAGATAAATATCTACGCACATGTTCTTTTTAAATAGGCAATCCACCCAAACTAGGATGATTTGTGCCACCAAAGTTAAGTTATTATGCAATTATATGAGTTAATATAATAAACTCAATTTAAAAATAATTACAATTCTGCATAATATAAAGTTTTAACTGATAAAGCTTAAAAAAATTAACAATCAATCTATAAGTGAAAAAGATCCACGAAGAAAGAAGAAACGCAACATCCATTGGACGCGGTAAAGATATGACTTTGAGTAAATCAAATCTGTCTTGCAAAGGACAACCAAAAAATACATGATCTATTGTTTCATCATCCAAACCACGCTCGCAATCGAGATTTTCCACGCACAAGTTGATTTATTAACAAATTGCTTAAGGGAAAAAAGCACACACTTTATTGATTCACAAACTTTTGTGTAATGTACCAGAGAATTATTTATACCATCCTTAATTATACATGTTTTCGGTGCCGTATTAACGAACCGAGTTCTTAAGAGCATTACCATTCGCACACGGATTGACTTTGTTGTATTAATAATTTTACGTAATCGATATCTTCAACATCTCGATCAATAAATTAAATAATAAACTCTGTAATAAATATTGTAGACATAATAAATAATTTCACAGGGAATCACGAGTACGATTGTTCCTGTTGTCATTATGCTATATTTTGTAGACATAATAAATAATTTCACAGGGAATCACGAGTACGATTGTTCATGTTGTCATTATGCTATATTTTGTAAAAATAATAAATAATTTCACAGGGAATCACAAGTAAGATTGTTCTTGTTGTCATTATGCTATATTTTGTAGACATAATAAATAATTTCACAGGGAATCACGAGTAAGATTGTTCCTCAATTCTCAAATTGTACAGAATAAAGTGAAGAAGCCTTTTTTTAAATTACAATAATGTAAATAAATACAACAGATTTAAGAATATACTTTGTAAACTAAACATATGTACATTAAAAAAATCTGCATTAAAAATATCTAAGTATGTTTTTTAAAACTACATATTAATTTGTTGCCAAGTTCACACGAAAAAATGTGATGTACAATAAAGTTTTTAAATACTCAATGAGAATTCACAATGACTTTTCGGTGCCAAAAATACAAAATCTAAAAAAACTTCAATTACAAATGTTTCAAATTTTTAACAAAATGTATTGCAGAAGCCGAGGGCATCTCTTTTCTTTGTTTTTTCGCTGCCTTTGTATTTAGTCTAAATTTTCATTGTCTATGTGTTTAGATTAACTTTTCATTGTCTATGTGTTTAGTTTTATATGTTAAAGATACATGTAACATACTCGTATGAGTATGGTTGAAGTGTAAACATGCAAATGTTCATATTTTCATTTTTCTAACATAGTAGGATTAGGTGTAGCTCCTGTCAGCAACTTAATGATATAAGAAGAGACCTTCACATCCCTCCTCACGCTAAGAAGGTAGTATCCCAACATACCAAGAAGAAATCTTGTAAGATAGAGCCATGGATAGTAACCGCACTCCCGTAAAGAGAGAAATGAAAAAAAAATCGGACAATTAAATATTATTAAATTGGTTTATAATTATTTTTAAATAACATTAGGTAAAAATATGGAAATCCATTCAAAGTAAAATATAATAATATTCTGGTTCCAAAAATCTTTTAAAATATGTTGTCCCTAAAGTAAAATCCACACAGATAAAGTAGCAGGTGAACTATTTAGAGCATAGACCACAATATAGTCTTCATCATAGACATGCTGCCCTTTGAGGTCGCGATGCTCTTTGTGGTGGTGAATGTAACAAGAAGGTATCCCTGTCTGTCCGGACGTTTTATTCCTTGCCGAATACCCTCCCCCAGAACTGTCTTTCTTATCCAAATATCCTGTGGTCATGTTACCTTCAAAGGAAAATAACTGAGCTATATGTAAACTGAAGGTTGAGTTTTACTAAGGCTTTCAAAACTGGCATATCCTTTTGGGGTTATTACATTAACGAAGGTATTGTTAACAATAAAAAAAACACCTTTATTCTTCATCAGTGTTAATTTACAATATTAAACATTACCCATGTTACAGTGAAAATTATTATGTCATCTGGGGTGAGGCAAGTTGGTTAACAAGCCTTTCCCACCAGAAGATAGTTGATAGAAAAAATCACACTTGCAGAAATATCAAACTGTTTCTTATTTATTTTATTTGATTTTACGTTTGATAAATGTTTAACTCAATTACATCAGATAATAAACAAAAAATATCAAAAAATAAATATAATATAAATACTACAGAACCTGAGGACTTACGAGAGTAAGTCCGATATACCTTTCCGTTATAAGCACAGGTTTTCGAAGCATCGTCTGTTTCCTGACTAGTCCCCTTAAAGTATTAGCTGGGAGAACTAAGGTCTGAGAGAATGTGGTGGAATGCAAGTAGACTGAACGAATGGGCATGTACGTGTTAAATAATTCGTTGTACGAATTGTTATCTAGTTATAATTTTGTCTGAAGTTGTAGACTATTTCTAAGAAATTAAATATTAAGATTAATGAAAATAAAAATTGCATGTTGCAAATTAAAATTTAATTAGTTCATAGTTATAATATATAAATTAGATTAGTTCTTACGATTTAACATTTTATATAAGTATAGCCTTTGGCAAATGTTTGTGTGAGGCCTCGGCTACACAGGTAGGAGCCTCGCTTGGTGCTTAGAGCTACGCTGCGAGTTAGGCGACGTATCCTAGCGAACCAACGCACCGCATATTATCGCAATGGCCACACTGCACGCTTCGCTCCACGCTACATGACGATTAGTCATCTAGTGAGTCTTCTAGCGAACAGACGTGTTGGTCAATTTTATTGTGTCACCAAGTGATTTTACAAGATGGCGGAAGTTTTAATAACAGCTGTGTATAAAAGGGAGCCTTTGTGGAACCTATCGAGCAAATTATACAAAAATGTACCTGTAATAAAATCACTTTGGAATAAAGTTGCACAGGAAGTAAATAAAGATGGTAAGTTGTAATGAAATTGGTTAGTTTTGAGAGTGGCATCGTTTGTTTACTCAACCGCTCCCAATTGTCAAATAAATTTTGCGAAGCACTTTGGTGTAGCCAAGCATGAAGTCACCTAGTATATTAGTCACGTAGCACCTAGCGAAGTACTTTGGTGTGGCCTTAGCCTTATAGATTACTTTATAAAATGAAAAAAATATAACAGTAAGACAGTTACTAATGCTTCGCTTTGAAGTGACTCAGTTATAACATTTATTTTACATGAAAAGAAAATATACAATCAAAACATAGCAGGAGTTTAGAGATACGAGTATTTCAATAATCATAAAAACCGTATTCCCCTTTCCCTGCCATGCTTAATTACTATGCTCAGATACCGTAGATCCGCTGGTTGACTGACAAACTAGGAATTCCTGTTTTAAGTCGACCAGCTTATCACATGTCAATTAAATGCTCTCGTCACTGAAAATAATATATATAAAAAAACAATACCTAGACATTTGATTCTTACATTGATTTTTTAAATCTTTCCATCACATTTCCCTGTCAGGGTAGGTAGAGAAGAGAGAGCGTAGGAGTTGTATCAGAAAGTGTATGGATAAGAGGTGAAATATGTGTGTTGTGATAAGACGTTCCTATCACAACACACATATTTCACCTCTTATCCATACACTTTCTGATACAACTGCTACGATTTCTCTGACTTTCTAAATTTCTTTCTTTCTAAATATCATCCACTTAATTCAACCACACTTTCCTTAGTTATCCTCTATCACGCCTTTATTTTGTTAGTACTTTTTAATTAATTAGTTCTACATGTCCAAATCATCTCAGAAATGCTACTCTCGATCTTACGTAATCCTTCAGCCTTAAGTTCACATTCATCCCTGATAATTTCACTAGGTATTCTGTCATACATTGTCACCCCATGTATTCTTCTCAGTGCATGCATTTTCACAACATTTATTCAGCTTCTTTCAGTATTTTTCCATTTTACGTATCCCTCCCATACATCAAAGTACCAACTTTGAAAAATACTGTTGTGGACTATCATCTTGGCAGATCACTAAATTGGTGATTCGGACATATGATCTGCCCAAGTAATCACTTGAGTAGGCACTGAATTCAAGGTTCCCCATTAAACCTATTGGTAGCACTATCGCAGGTGTTGACACAAAAACACTTGCACCCTTCCGAGTATTGTTAAATAACGAACACGTTTAGCAGTCTGGAACCCGTTTTTTTTAATTTCGGGTACAATCGGTATTCTTTTTTACGTCGTCCTTTACTGTCCATGCAGTGAGACTCTGGAACCAGTTAAAAACCAATGTGCGAACACGCTACGTCCTTGCCATGCTTTAAGAAACGATTGTAAAAACTCCTAATTTCTAGTCAGTAATATGTTTTCTTCCTGATTTTTCTTTTCTCTCCGCCATCTCTTCCTTTTCCTTTGATTTATGATATCTCATGTTCACTTTAATATGTATATGTTCATAAATTACATAAATATGAATAATCATTTAAATATTTTTGCGACCATGTAACTTGCTTTATTTACTTTTGTCTGTTGGTTGGAGGAGTGACTTACTAATTAGACGATCGTCGTTTCGATTTACTTTTATTCTGAATCGTAAGATCATATCTCAAATGATTTAGACAAAGTTGTCCCCATGGAGTAAGTTCGCCACCTTTATAAAACAACTTCGACAAACACCATTCATCTTCCAAAAACCAAAAAGTGCTTCACATTTGGCAGACAGGAAAATTTTGGCAAATACTCACACCATAAGCCAAAGTTTCCCCATCATTGAAATATACCATAATTCAGCTTTTGGAAAATTTTCAATAACTGCCAAGCGCCGGCAGCCGGTAAACAAAACAAAACTTAGCTTGAATAGTTCTGATAAACTTCTGTGGGACTTTTCCAAATTACAGGGGAAGATTTTTACTGCTTTTATACTCCATCTAAGGAAGGAAGTGGTAGACATTAGTGAGAAGAAAGAGACTTAACTTAACTATTTTATTTTATAATATTTAACAAGAAATTATTTTATAATTCAACTGATTCGAAACATTTGATATGTGAATACAACCAATTATGGATACCTTAGATCAGCGCTTCCCGAACCTGTTTTTTTTACTCGAAGTTTTGAAATTATTATTCCTCACCCTTTAAAAAAATCATTACCTCTTGTTCTACTATTATTGTTTAAAGACAAGTCATTTATTTTTTTCTTCTACCATGATTGTTTAAAGATATGTCATTTATTATTTTTTCTTCTACCATTATTGTTTGAAGACAAGTCATTTATTATTTTTTCTTCTACCAAAATTGTTTAAAGATAAGTCATTTATTATTTTTTTCTTCTACCATTATTGTTTAAAGATAAGTAATTTATTATTTTTTTCTACTACCATTATTGTTTATTAAAGATAAGTCATTTATTATTTTTTCTCATACCAAAATTGTTTAAAGATAAGTCATTTATTATTATTTTCTTCTACCATTATTGTTGAAAGATACGTCATTAACTATTTTTTTCCTCGAATTTAAACGAATTTTTTTTGTTAAGTCCTTCACGAATTAAAAAAAACAACGTAACCCTTTGCAGTCCACAATCTTTTTTCATTCTACCAGCTCCATAAAATATTTATACCATTCTATGATAAAATATAATTTACTGAGTTTTATTATTTTCTTTAAATAATTTTTATTAAATTTTATTTTACTGACTTGTACACAATTCTTAATGTCGAGTGTAACTCGATATATATGTATCTCCTCCGGAGGGATGTTATGAGGTGAGACCTTTTTATCCAACTATCGCTTCTCTTTTAAATGTATTTTCTGCTATTTATCTTAAGATATATGATATGTATGATTTTGGAATGTATTTAAATATGTCCATACTATGTTGCTATCAATAAACCTATATTTATTTTAGACCCACAGAAATAAAATCGATGTCGAGTCAGACTCGGCGTAAGACCGCAAAAGGTTTAAGCATCCAACATCAGCGGTTGGTTGGAAGAAATTGATGTATAAACAATAAGACGTATAACAATGCAAACAAAAGAATAAATAAGAATATTGGGTATTAATTACTTAGTTATTCGACTAGTGGACAATTATTTAAGCCATCGTGAATTGAGATTTTTTTCGGTACCGTATTCACGAAATAAGTTATTAAGACCATCACCACTTGCACATGGGATGACCTTATTGAATGAGTTTTCCGATATCGATATCTTCCACATATGGAAGGATAAATTGAGGATTAAACTCATTTATTAACTTTGCAGGTATAACTGGGTCACTTCACAGGGAAGCATGAGTAAAGTTTTTCGTGCTGTCATTATGCTATTTTAGAGTTTCATTAATTGCATTATTTTGTGCTATTTTATGTTATTGGGTTGAACCTGTATCAATTTTTGTATTTTTTAAATTTTAAGGTAAATTTTATAAAGCGTCGTTTAGAGAAACTCTCCTCGTGATCGTTCCAACACGGGACTCGAACCCACTAGCATGTAACAAATCACGTATATTTGCGTCGGCAGCTATAGTAGCGCCCGAACAAAACAAACACATTCGTCGTATACAATACAATATTGTGGGATAATTGCCAATCTCCTTCAGCCAACCAGAAATATGTTTAAGAGGTTTTAAGTGAACTAGACTGCAAACCATGAAAAAAATCTAGGTTCCAGCAGGAATCGACCTCGCAACCTCCGTGCTAGAAGACAAGTGTCTTGCCAGTTAGGTAACGGAGGTGATATTTAATTAAAAAAATTGAAAACGCAACATGATTAAACATTTAAAAACAACACCGCGTTTCTACCTCCAATCTTTTTTTAAATGAATACAGGTTTATTGATAGCAACATAGTATGTACATAATACATTTACACACATTTCAAGAACACATTAAAAAGATAATACATTAAAAAAAACAGAAGCTATTAAAAGGTCTGGGCTCATCTAATAACATCCCTCCGGCCAAGATACACCCCACCAATATAAGGCGAGCCCAGCCCCGGGGACTCCAGATGTTTTTTCAGCCTTGAGACTATCTTCAGTTGGAATGATCCCAGTTTGTTAAAAAAAGGGTTAACTGGGGTTACCTATATTTTGTAAATGTTAGCCCAAATTAAATATGTAACTAAAGGTGACTCTTTTGCATAGCGTGATTATTGCCTTTTTTATTTGTCAATAACCTACTTCGAGCTAGTGGCGTCGAAGGATAATTTTGTTGCATTTTAAATTTTCTGAGAAACTATTGGCCACTTACTGGGCAATTTGAACTCCAGGCCTTTAGCCACTTTACGACTATAAGAAAAAAATACTGCACTGCGAGTCATTTTCTTTCTCATGTGATGTCCTATCTTAAGTCCGTGGTCACTTCCTTTCTTTTCACACTCAAGTGTGTCGATATCGGAAAAGTCAATTTGGGCAGTTCCTTCTTCGTCACTACATGAAGTCACACTTATAAGAAAAGAAGATTTCGATATTCTTGTATACATAGCGCTGGATGGAAACTAATTTTGTCCCCCATAACAGCGTGGGTGGTGGAGGGATGGAACTGAACTTCCGTTGTATTTTTGCATTTAGCTTCCTTGATAACTCTTTCCTCCATTTAATTTAGGGGTGGATTTCAAAGCGCCGTTTTATATCTAGTAACCCTGTGTGCAAATTGTAAAAGAAATAGGTGATACTCATCGGGAATATAACCTAGGACGAAAAAGTGTTTAACAAAAACATTAACACTTTCACCGTCAAACCCATTACTAACAGTGAAATGTTTTTTTTCGTCCGAATTATGGAAATCGATTTAAAAATAATTTATTCATTTAGGCTATTTCCAATTCCATTTTCCTTAATTTAAAAATGTACAATTGTTGAGCTTTTTCAGGCAGTATGTCGCAACAAGCATTCAAAAATATTTAAGCTCAACAAAAAAACTTTTTTAAACCCTTTTTTTCGTGTATTTAACTTATTAAGAAATAAGGAGATAGTGAACCATGAAAGAATGCCTCAACGATTATACAAATCATTAGATAATAAAATTTAAAGAACTCTCAATTGGATTCTGATCTGGCTTTACTTTAATGCCTCTTTAACGTATTTATAGATAGTTGAAAGAGATTGCTAAGTGGCAATTAGTCGGCTAAGTTGTTTTGTATTCAACGAAGGTATAATATGTTGCATGATCAAAGCGTTTAGTTCTAATTTTCCTAATTAATATTTCTGGTTGATTGGAAGAGACTGGCATATGTCAATGAGCCCACCAAGTTGTACTCTATACGCCAAAAGTGTAATAAAATATCATATAAGTGCATGGTCTCGTGGTAATGCACTGGAATTCTCAAGAAAGTCGTCGGTTCGAACCCCGCCCTGTCCTACTCCTTTCGAATGAAACTGGCAAGTTTTACGTCTTGTATTCGGAGGTATAAGGAACTTATAACTTTGGTCATATCTATTCTTTCAAAAGAGAAAAGAAAAATATACCGGTGTGCTTCGATCGTGTCCCTTTGCTGTGCCATTAGGTTCACTACAGCGGTGTGACCGGTGAGTTTGTTGGTGTGTAACGACTCACTTACTTAAAAATGAGAAAGGAAGAAAGAAACATAAACTCCATAGCACAGCTTTGCTTTCCAACCGAATTGATGTTGGAAAAGTAAAAAGATCCTCGACTACGAGACCCAGCAACGACGACGAATGAAATATCATTATACCCCCTGAAAACCACGCAGATATGTTACAAGAGCTGCGTTTTAAACAAAAATATTCCACAAACATAAAATAGCGTTTTAATTAAAATGGATTAAAACTAAGTGCCTCATTTTTTTTTAAATTGCCGTTTACAATGTTTTACCGGTCAAGGCATGATAAACCAACATTATTGTTAAGGTAATGGTTGAAATGGAAACGAGGGGGTAGTCCAGGTGTGGATTCTCACCATCAAAATGTCACCTGCGATAGCAAACGAAATTGTTTCTCAAAACGTTGTTGCTAGAATAATTTGTATACACGATTATAGACTAAAACACTGTCAGGTGTGCTCCCACTTGATTGATGGATCAATTATCATATTTTTATGTCAGCGTTATTCATTCATTTATTCTTATGGTACCGTTCATCACACCCGAATAATCAATGCGGACATATTGAAGAGTGGCAGTGAACAAGAGAGCAATAAAACAAAATAAAAATTGATTGGTCAATTATCACACTTATATTTCAAAATTAATTTATTCATATGGTACCGTTCATCACACCCGAAAAGGCTATACGCACATATTGAACAGATTGCCAGTGAACATGAGAGCTATGAAACAAAATTGAAAAAAATATTGGTTAATTATCATACTTTTATTTCACCATTAATTTATTCAAATGGTACCGTTCATCACACCCGAATAAGCAATGCGGACATATTGAAGAGTGGCAGTGAACAAGAAAGCTATAAAACAAAATAAAGTTGATTGGTCAATTATCACACTTATATTTCAAAATTAATTTATTCATATGGTACCCCGTTCATCACACCCGAAAAGGCTATACGTACATATTGAACAGAGTGCCAGTGAACAGGAGAGCTATGAAACAAAATTAAAAAAAATTGGTCAATTATCATATTTTTATTTCATGATCAATTTATTCAAATGGTACCGTTCATCCCACCCGAATAAGCGATAAGGATATGTTGAAGAGTGCGAGTGAACAAGAGAGCTATGAAACAAAATTTAAAGAAAATGGTCAATTATCATATTTTTATTTCATAATTAATTTATTCAAATGGTACCGTTCATCACACCCGAATAAGCTATACGGACATAACATATTGAACGGAGTGCCAGTGAAAAGGAGAGCTATGAAACAAAATTTAAAAAAATTGGTCAATTATCATATTTTTATTTCATGATCAATTTATTCAAATGGTACCGTTCATCACACCCGAATAAGCTATACGGACATAACATATTGAACGGAGTGCCAGTGAAAAGGAGAGCTATGAAACAAAATTTAAAAAAATTGGTCAATTATCATATTTTTATTTCATGATTAATTTATTCAAATGGTACCGTTCATCACACCCGAATAAGCTATACGGACATAACATATTGAACGGAGTGCCAGTGAAAAGGAGAGCTATGAAACAAAATTAAAAAAAATTGGTCAATTATCATATTTTTATTTCATGATCAATTTATTCAAATGGTACCGTTCATCCCACCCGAATAAGCGATAAGGATATGTTGAAGAGTGCGAGTGAACAAGAGAGCTATGAAACAAAATTTAAAGAAAATGGTCAATTATCATATTTTTATTTCATAATTAATTTATTCAAATGGTACCGTTCATCACACCCGAATAAGCTATACGGACATAACATATTGAACGGAGTGCCAGTGAAAAGGAGAGCTATGAAACAAAATTTAAAAAAATTGGTCAATTATCATATTTTTATTTCATGATTAATTTATTCAAATGGTACCGTTCATCACACCCGAATAGGTGATACGGACATATTGAACAGAGTGCCAGTGAACAGGAGAGCTATGAAACAAAATTAAAAAAAAATGGTCAATTATCATATTTTTATTTCATGATTAATTTATTCAAATGGTACCGTTCATCACACCCGAATAAGCGATACGGACATATTGAACGGAGTGCCAATGAACAGGAGAGTTATGAAACAAAATGAAAAAAAATATTGGTCAATTATCATACTTATATTTCAATATTAATTTATTCAAATGATACCGTTCATCACACTCGAATAAGCGATGCGGGCATATTGAAAAAAGTGCCAGTCAACAGCAGAGCTACAAAACAAAATTTAAAAAATGTTGGTCAATTATCATACTTATATGTCAACATTAATTCATTCGCATGGTACTATGGTTCAGCATGTCCGAATTCGAGATGCGGAATAAATAACAGAGCTAAAAATCTTATTTTTCTTTGAGACTGTATTTCCAAATAAGATTTTAGTAATTTTAAATGTTGATTAACTGTTAAGTGTATTTTGAAATATCCTTGACTATAATGATGATGAATTATTAATTCATGTGGTACTCAACATTTCCGAATTGGCGATTTGGACATTTTGAAGAGTGTGGCGAGGAAACAATATTGTCTTCGCAAAAAAATATAAATTATCTCGTGTCATAGAACGCTGGTTATTTTCGATTAAAGCCTTAATTTGTTCGTTAGCAAGTACCCATACCACAATCGACCTTCCAGAGCAGCACTGTCTTCGAGTGTCGTATAAGCAGTACGGATGTTTTTAAAACCCATTTGACACACAGTATCGCTTACTGCATCGTCGCCATACATAGTACATTTTTTTTAAATATGTTTCGCATTTTTTTACTTGCGGTAGTAAAAAAGAAACAAGCACCAAAAAACAACTTATTTTGTTCCATCATTAAAATGGCGTAAAAAATGCTTAAGCAATTTGTTAAACAATGGGCGAAAAAATTGCTATACTGTAACCTTTTTTAATAATACACATTCATAATGTTTAGAATGATGTAAGCAAAGATAATTTTATCCTAACGACATATATCTGAAAAATATTAAACTACTTTCCCGACATCAAATATATACTTCATCAATAGAAAACAAAATTTCACAACATTTTTAGTTTTTTTACTGCCTTCAGCTGAAGTTTTTTTCTATTAAAACTCAGTTCTTGAATATTACAAAAGAGGAGAATCGAAACTCCCCGCTTCCCAAACTATAGGAACCTCCCTCTAATATTGTTATTCATGGAGGCTCTTTAAAAGCCATCAACACCAGATCGCCACACCCACCACCCTTGGGATAGCGCAAAGCCTAATTGTGGCATTTATTTTTAACGTATAAAAACCGTTAATACAAATATAACTGCTCAACTTTCTGTTTCATTACTCACAATTTTATTCATAGTTTCAGTTACTTGTAGATTATTTGACTATGTAGCGATAGGAAACAAAGTCAATGGGATGCTATAACATGTATACTCGAACCAGACAGCATCAAAATCTGCTAAAATAATAGTTCACAGTAGAATTTTTGGTGCCAACTTGGTTGTATGGGAGTGAAAAGAATAGGAGTCGAATAAATTATGTTGAAATATGTGTTTGGGATGAATACACGGAGTGACAATGTATGGCAGAATACGAAATTAAGTGATTATGAGTTGAATTAGATGAAGAAGAGCACGCTGATATCTTCATCGATGCTGGGCCTTGTAGTCGAGGATCCCCTCGCCATTCCAACGTTAATTCAGTTAGAAAACGAAGCGGTACCGTGGAGTTTTTTTTTTAAGAGTGACCGTTACACACCAGCAAACTCACCAGCCACACCACTGTACTGGATCCGACGCCACACTGAAATGAGACGATCGGAGCACACCGACATGGTTTTCAACTCTTTTTTGGAAAATAGATATGACTGAAGTCATAGGTATCCTTAAGCCCTCGAATACTAGGCGGAAAAAATGCCTGGGTCATTCAAGGGGTAAAAAATAGTGCAGGGTTTGAACCGACGACCTTCAGCACGGAAGTCCAGTGCGTTGCCGCGTGGCCATGCACCTCACAACGCTGATATAGTTTGGGCATGTGGAACGATGAATGATTTATCGCCATAATAAGAAATAAATTACGTCGAATTTCAATAAAATTTGTACATGACTACCTTTAATTGCATCATTTCTAAATTATTGTTCAAGTGTTATTTTCTGGGCACTAAAACTCGTTTGAGTAAACTTCTAATGATGCGAATGAAGGAATAAGAGTTATTTAAAAATTAAATAACAACACTAGAATTTAATATTTATTATATCTATTATATTTGTAATGTTTTAGGTCCAATTTCTTAGTACGACCGAACACTTAACACATCTTAATTATCTTTTATTGAAGAAATAAGTATTTTCAAGTTAAATTTTATACGAATTAATCAACTTCTTTAAATAAGTGAGTCACGCTTCATTACCTCATTTTAAAGTTTGGAAAGTATGAAGTTAGACTGTGAAATAAAATTCAACAAATTTTAAGATTTCAAATTAGTATTTAGTATTAAGGCCGGACTATGAGTTCGGGTATTTGTCTATATTTTTATTTTACATATAAATTGATGTGGCCAGGCTCGTCCTCTATTGGTAGGGGTGTATATCAAGTGGGTGGATGGTACGAGATGAGCGCAGAAACTTTGACAGCTTCTGTCTGAAATATATTTTTTTCGTCATTACATTTGAATATATGTGTATATATGCAATTTCAGGATGTGTGTATATATGGTATGTACATATTATACTATGTTATGTTGCTATCAATAAACCTTTATTTATTAGTATATAATTTCAGGATGTGTGTATATATGGTATGTACTCGTACATATTATACTATGTTATGTTTCTATTAATAAACCTTTATTTATTAGTATATAATTTCAGGATGTGTGTATATATGGTATGTACATATTATAATATGTTATGTTGCTATTAACACTTGCCTCCCTGTGATGGATAGCGAGTGACCAGGACTTATAATATATTTTATTTGATATTTTAATACACAATAAAATGATTTTTATAGCTAATTACAAAAAATAACCTAGCAGATTTTGCATAATTTTAATTTAAAATATACATTTTTTACTGGACGCTTAGCGTCCAGCACCGTGATTGGCGCATTTTTTTAAGCACAGTAAGGCAAGTGTTAATAAACCTTTATTTATTAGTATATAAAAAAATAATCATTTAAATAATCATTAAAGACTATCGACAAATCACTGTAAAATAAGTCATTCTTTATTAAAGAACTGTATTGTTATATGATTTCCATAAGTATAAAGTTTGCTAGGGAGTGAAATGTGGACATGGAAAAAGACTGATAAATGTCATAGAAATGCGTGCATTGAAAATAATACACGGGCTGGCAATGCACAACAGAATACGAAATGAAGTGAAAAGTGCTAAATGTGAACTTAAGGCTGCTGTGTTGATTAAGATGACGAGGAGCACTCAGAAATGGTTTGGGCATGTACAACGACTGAATGAAGAAATACTAACAAAACAAAAATATAATACAAATGCGAGTGGAATGCGTGTGAGAGGAAGACCAAATAAAGTGTGGTTGGATCAAGTACGTGATATTTTTAAAGTAAACCTAGGAAGTCATAAAAATCGTACAGTACCCGGCGGTAAGTAATACACATCGGGCTTAAGAAAGAGACTATCGGCCATAATCGGCTAACCTCGGCTTTGTAGATCGTCGTCTCTGTCATACATACACGTGTTTCGTCGCGATTTGTCAGTCGTTGTCAAGCGTTCTAGGGTGTAGTCGCGTCTACTTCGAAGTATATGAATGACAAGTTAGCCGATTATGGCCGACAGTCTCTTTCGTAAGCCCGATGTGTATTACTTACCGCCGGGTACTGTACATGTTGTTTAACTTCGACGATTTAAAAGATGATCTCCGTGGCCTAGTTGGTAAGACGCTTGTCTCCCAGCCCGGACATTGCGGGTTCGATTACTGTTGGAACCCAGATTAAAAAAAATATTCCAGTCTGGTCTCTTTCACATCATTCTGGTTGGTTGGAAGATATTGCCACATGGCAATAATCCCGTCAGGTTGTTATGTATTCAACGAAAGTGTAATACAATGATACAATAATTTTTAAGAAGTTGTATGGGTGTAGAAGAGACGGATATGTGTCGAGATAGGAAAGTCTGGCGCTCTGTCCTCTCTGCCCGCCCCGACATAGAAATGATGTGATGACATGTAGTAAATTTTTACGGTAAAGAATTGATCGCATAATTTTGGAAATTGGTATACGTCCCCGGTTTTACCAGTTTCAATGTTTTGTCCCTTGCGCGAGCCATGCCACGAGAGAGAAGTAACAGAAGACGTCTGGTATTCCACTTGTCAAAACTTAATCCCATTCAGAATCGAAGAAAAGAGTCCACTAACTTTATCCAGTTGCAGACAGCTTGCTCTATCCACACTTGCCCCTGGTGCCAGATATGGGGTAGCAGACAGATGCGGGGGTTGAGGGCGTCTCGGACGTGTCGTCGTGTTCTGTTCTCCATTTTACTTTTATGCAAGTTACGAGTACTAGTGGCGGCCACTTATTTTTATATCGTGATGTAACGGAATGTGTCGTAAAATCGAATTATGTTGTTTAATACCGTACCGCAACGTAATGTAAGATCATAATCGTAATTACGTAATGTAACATAACCATAATTTCACATAACCTCACAGTATGTAACATAAAGTAATATTAAGAAACATACTACTGAGGGAGAGGGAGGGGAGAGTTATATAAGGTCAAGTAATACAATGTATCATACTACTGTGAGAGAAGGATAGAGAATAAGAAAGAGAAAGGGAGAGAGTTACATAACGTAAAGTAATGTAAAGTAACATACTACTGAGGGAGAGGGGGGGATTGAATAAGATAGAGGGGTAGAGAGAATCATTAAGAGGGGGACAGAGATAATAAGAGAGGGGAGCAGAGAATAAGATACAGAAAGAATGAAAGATTGGGAGTAAGAGATAGACAGTGAGAGAGAGGGGGTGGGGGAGGGCACATCGTCCAGCTATAACAGTCAATGATGTCATCCGAATGGAGCAAAAACTTTGATTATTGCAACATTGCTAAAGACCCGAATTTATAGTCCAGCCTTAATAGTAAATACTAATTTCTAAACTTAAAATTTCGTGACTTGAAAGTCAGATCTCATACACTACAAACTTTTAAGTGAGGCGACAAATTTGTACGAAATTTTACTTTAAATACAGTGAACATAATTGTCAAGGTTTAGAATTAAATGTTGAGGTTCATGAATCCGGGTAGGAAATAAATGGGGTGTATACCCTGAACAAAGAAAATTCGTTCGGAAACTGTTTCAATCTAGAGTAAACTGGGCCACTCTGAAAGGAGCTGGAAGCCTCCTTAAGCAAAGGCTTATACTCGATCGAAAAACATTGTAAGAAGTCCGATTTTATTAGTAGGCACAAGGCACAAAATGGATAAAATACGCAGCGGTGTCCTCTGCAAATGCCTTCGTAACGTCAAGACAACACGGCGAGCGGGAGGAATCTAAATTCATTAAGGAATGTTATAGAAATCCCCAAAGAAGCTGACACGAACAGCTGTCGGCCGGGAGGGGTGGAAGCAGGGCGACAGCTGTTGCCACCCTCTTATGTTTCTTCAGTCACCACCCCTGCAACACCCTACAGGCACTAAAGGGTGGTGGAGGAACATAGACGTAACACAGTTATGAAGATTTTTTAAATATTTCTTTTATTGAGGCTTGATAAGTTTCGTCAGGTCAATTAACGAAGTTTCTTTTCTCCTGTTCAATAATAATAACATAAAAGGACAATTTATACACTTCATATTCTTCTTCTTCCTGGCACTGTCCCAACTCATTGCCTAGGTAGGCTGTTGGGGTCGGTTCTTCTCGTTCTCAGGCTGTATGTTCTTCGGTTCTGAGTGTCGCTTTCATCTAGGCCGTTTCTATGCAGGCTTTTGGAGCATTGAGTCATCCAGGAGTTTTTTGGTCTTCCTCTGGACGGCTGTCGACAATTTATACACTCGTAGAACCGTTTAGAGAGCAAACTCTTCTCAGCTCCGAAGTGTGATATTTTGTCTAATTTGATACATATAAAGGAGATTATCGTCCTTTTGTCTCCCACTTCCTCAACATCCTCTCCTTACATGTAACATTATCTGCATTATTATTCTAATAATCATGTGCATACATACATACTGTCAAGTCATTTCCCTGTCGAGGTAGACAGAGAGACAGAGTGCCAGCTTTTCCTATACTGACACATATATTTCGTCTCTTCTACATCCATACGCTTTCTCATACAACCTTTTTTATTTCTTTGACTCTTTACGTTTCATTCGTTCAACATATAATTAATTCACTTGATTCATACTGCATACACACATATGAACCATCGAGCCATTTCCCTGCTGTGGTAGGCAAAAAAAGACAGAGTATCAAATTTTCCAATTAAAAAACACATATTTCGCCACTTTTACATCCATACACGTTCTCATACAGATCCTTTAATTTCTCTTATTTTTTTAATTTTCTTCTTTCAAAATATATATTTTTTTGTTCAGTTAAACACTGTTTATTCTACTCTATGTAACGGTACAACCCTGCCGGTTTCAAGGCTTTCATTTCGTCATCAAGGGAGTACGAACAAGAGTTTTGTTTGATAATGAGGTGAAAACTCTGAAACCGGTAGGGCTACATCGCTATACAAAGTGGAACAAACAATGTTTATTTTATTTAATTAACGACACAATAGTGTCTTTTATATACAAATAAACATGTGACAGGTTATACAAGTACTTAAAATTATTGACAAAAAATATAAAACTTTATCTTCAACTAACATGAAGATACAAAAGCAGTAGTAGATTAGATTAGCAGTAGATTACAGTCAATATATTTCACTTGATCCAGCCATACTTTTTTTGGTCTTCTTCTGCCGCCCCGCCTTTCACAAATTTGCAAATGTTTATTTGTTTTGTTTCTTTAAACATAATTCATTCGTAAGACTGGTTTTGTTAAGTGAGAAAAAAAGGTATGTGTATTGAGATTGGAAAGACGAGCGCTCTTTCATATCTGCCTACTCTAACAGTGAAATGACGTGATGGTACGTGTGTGAGTCTTAAGTATGTAAATGTTCATCTCGAAATGATGCATATATGTTAAGCCAATAGAAAAAAACCAGTCTTGCAATCTAGCTAAATACGCCCCTACCAATAGGAGGGCGAGTGCGTCAGAAACGTTACTTTATTATTACTACTAAGGACGGGGAGCCTATTAAAATAAAAAATAAAAAATAAGGTTGCATAAAAAAATTCGAATATCAATTAATACAACCTGATTACTTAAGATTGATTCAATGAAAATTTTCGGAATGTAATATAAATATTTTCTTCTTAAAATAGTGATGCGAGTATATTGAACTTATCTCGAATGATCTTTTTAGAGCTCGGTTTTGTGAATTTGAGAATTAAATTAAAAGGTGGCACCACTGGATTTAGGTGGGAAAATTATCGAAAACTCCCTCGAGATGTTGAGTATCTCAGGTTCCTAATGTATTCATGATCATTCATCCGTAACTAAGTGTTTCATTTCATCTCTGTTCACTTTCTTTACTTAACATTACTTTCCTTTACTCTACGTGGGTTTTAAGACACTATATTAAGTACGTTACATTACTTTTAATAACAAAAAAATATTAAATTTATAGACTGTATTGATAGGAAACAAAGTCAATGACACAAAATAATATAATATATGTGTACATTCTAATCGAAAAGTATGAAAATCTAATAAAATTGTATGAATGTGGTGTTGAATAAATTAGTATAAAATTTTGTAATTTGTTTTATCGCTGTTTATTCCACTTTTTGTAACGGTATAACCCTACCGGTTTCAAGACTATCATCTCATCTTCAGGGGAGCACAAACAAGACTCCCCTGAAGATGAGGTGAAAGCCTTGAAACCGGTAGGGTTATACCATTACAAAAAGTGGAATAAACAGCGTTTGATAAAACAAATGACAGTGTCTTTAAACCTCCACAATGTTAATGCCTTAACTATAAATAATATATTAGTATATGGTAATGCTACGGATACCCTGGACGGATATGGTCAGTAACACAAGGGTTCTTCAAAGAGCTAAAGTTGATAGAGAGTTGCTGACTAATATTAAAATCCGAAAGGTGTCCTATTTGGGTTATGCACTTAGAGGAGCAAAGTACAAATTACTGCACCTGATCATCCAAGGCAAAATAGAGTGTCGAAGAGGTGTTGGCAACAGGCAAATCTCCTGGCTCCGCAATATACGTGATTGAACTGGCATAAGGGGCGTTGAAGATCTTTTTCGGGCTGCCGGGGACAAAGATATCTACTCTCAAGTGATATTCAACGTTAGGGGGACCTGACATGACACTGAGAAGAAGAAGAAGGTATTGCATTATTGTGAATGGTGCTTTAACTGAGTGGTTAACTAAATCAAAAGGGATCATGCAAGGATGTATTATATTACCCTAGTTGTTACCTCCGGGTTGAGAGACAGACGTTATACCAACTAGGCCACGCCGTTCGTCACTTCTATAAACACTTCTATAATATACTTTTATCCTAATTTTACTTCCGTTTCCCTTCCTTATTATTGAACGAATTCTTCTCTTCTATTTCTATTATTATTGTTAAGAGATTGGTCAATATTTTTTAGATTTCAATTTCATTTATTTATTTTACACATGACAAGAAATATACATAATTTGCAACAACAAGTAATTTAATTTATCGTTTAAGAATGATCTGCAGGACGATTTTTTATATAATATATAAAAACAAATTATATACAGGGATGTTTTTTTAAGGGGGAAAGGATTTAAGATTCCTATATCTCTCGGTAGGGGCGCCAGTTGTCAAGCTGTCATTGCCATTTTTATTCAGTAACGTTTGACAATTCATCATGAATAGATATACAATGCAACAACACTACGATATTACTGTGGCATACTTCGAAAATCAGCGTTAAATTGTCCAAACTCAAAGAGCACTTCGAAATGTTTTTGGTTTACATAATCGACCATCTGAGACAGCGATTCGTCGTATAATGAATACATTTCGCACACAATACACTCTGATTAATGTTGTGCCTCTTTACCGACAAAGAAGGGTGCGTATATAATAAGCTATTGTGTCCGTTGAAGACAATATTGAAGAAGATCCAAATTTGTCTATTGGTCGCCGTGCACAACAAGTTGGCCTCTGTCCGTCTACTGTTTGGACGATTTTACGGAAAGATCTTGGTCTAAAAGCCTGCAAGATTCAGTTAGTCTAATAATTGAAGCCAAGGGATTTTCGTTCTCGCCGAGAATTTGGTGTATGAGCCGAAATTCAACTGCAAGATGATCCGCCGTTTTACCGGAAAAAGAAAATACAGTGATGAGGCACATTTTTGGATCAACGGATATGTTAATAAACAGAATTGTCGCATTTGGAGCAAGGAGAATCCACATGAGGTTATCGAACAGCCATTACATCCACAAAAATGTACTGTTTGGTATGCTTTATGTGCTGATGGAATCATTGGTATTGGTCTTTAAAAATAAAGTCGGCCAGAACATTACAGTCAATGGCAATCGCTATAGAGCCATGATTACTGACTTTTTCATTCCCCAATTGAATGACATGGATGTGAAGGAAATGTGGGTTCAGCAGGACGGTGCTACATCTCACACAGCAACCGTCACAATCCATTTACTGAAATAAACTTTTGGTGACCTGTTAATTGGCCACCAAGATCCTGCGATTTAACCTGTTCACCGCGTTAAAAATCAAATTCCACGAATCCTGTGCGCGGCACAATTTCAGCGTTTTTTAATTTCTAAGTTTAAACACATATTTTGTTTAGAACCACTGATATTTGATTACAACACCAAGTAAACATGACACTTAAGTAATTTTCTGATAATAAATAATAGTCATTACTCTGAAGGAGACTCATTAAATAAAGGAGATAAACTAAACATTATGTAAAATAAACAAAGGAATGCTACGATCAAATCAATGCTTCATGACACTCACCCAATCAAACGCATATAGCACTAGTAATGTTTATTTACGTAAGAGAGACTTAGTAATGTTTATTTACGTAAGAGAGACTCATCGCAGGACTCGATCCGCGCGACAGGTCGTTAATGCTGGAAATATTGAGAAACCAAAAAAATTCGGCGCTCTGTTTATTCAACAATATCTCATAAACTAATATATTATTTGACAAGGTTTTCGGAGATATCGCTCGAATAAAGATTATTTTAAATTTTAGTTCAATTTTTATTCCGGTTTTGTGTCATTTTTTTTAAGTATTTGTGATTTGAAACTTGGATTGTCGTCAGATCACAGGCGTTTGTGCTCCCCGCGGGGAAAGAGTTAACGCCCTTAGATTATTTCCTTTGGGGCCACGTGAAGTCGCTAGTCTATGCTAATAAACCGGACTCGATTGAGGCATTAGAAGACAACATAAGACGAGTTATTGGCGATATACAGCCCTAAATGCTTGAAAAAGTGGTCCAAATTGGACTGATCGGTTAAGGTACATAAGAGCTAGCCACGGTCAACGTATGAATGAAATTATCTGCAAACATTATTAACCGGAATTTAATTAGAATACTAAACAACCTATCTATTGAATTTAAATAATTTATATGTGTTTTATTTCAAAAACAAACCCTATCCCACCCAAAAAGTAACCTATACCATATATAAAAAAAACGAACAAATTATATATAAAAAAAAAATATATTTTTCGTTTTAATTATTTCAAATTTTTTAACTTTGGCATTTTATATTTTTAGGAAAATAAAAAAAATAGGTAAAATGTAATTTATCTGCAAACATTTATTTACACGCTCGTGTTAGATTTAGGGTTAAACTGACCCTCGTTCTCGAACGGGAATCTTAAAGGGGCGTCATTGATTGAATATTTGATGAACATTGAAAAAAAATACAAAAATCTATAAATAATTTAAGGGTTGAAGATACAGCCTGTCAGTTTTCGGTCTTTATGATTTCATTGCTTCATCTCATCCAATAGTGTATAAATTAGATCGTATTTGAAAATAACGTAAGATTAAAGTGTTTCTTAAGTGAGGTGAATAAAATCGAGCATATATAGGGTGTTTTTTTGGATGTGATAGGACTTATATACATTATTTAAATGGCCGTGTATTTAAATTCAATTGATAGGTTGTTTAATGACCATTATTGATTGAAGGTAATTGTCCCTAAGAGACAAAATATAAAGCTCACGCATTCGTGGAAGCCTAGGTGTTACAGACATCAACAGCAAGATGGAGGAGAGGCGATTGAGATGGTATGGGTACGTTGGACGCAGAGCACCCGATCACATTGTGAACCAGGCAATCTCCATGGATCTTCCTCGAATAACAACCAGAGGAAGACCAAAGAATTCATGGGTGGTGCAAAAAGATAACCTGATACAGAGGCACGGCCTGGGGGACGTAGTCCGGGACAGAAGAGCATACAACCTGAGGACGAGGAGAGCTGACCTCAACAGTCTTCGCAGAAAGTGAGTTGGTATGGAGCCAGGGAGAAGATTGTTTGAAGATAATTTCATTCATATGCTGACCGTGGCTGGTTAATGGCTTATGTACCTTAACAGATCACAAGATGGGTTTCCCATTAAGAACGATAGAACTTTAAAATAAAATAAAACAACAACTAATAAACTAAAAATGGATCTGAAGGTTTAATTTGAGAGAATATTTCATGTCGTTTATGATTTAAACAAGATATCTTTCACGGCTTCTTTTGCTCCCGCCAATTTTCGATGACTCGGTGGAGCATTTCCGGCTGTATGGTGCCAATAACACGACAAATGTTGACCTCAAGTTCATCAAGAGTCTTGGGTTTGTTGGTGTAAACCTGTGATTTAACATAACCCCAAAGAAAATAATCCAGAGGCGTTAAATCGCACGATCTTGGCGGACAATTCAAAATCCTATCACACTAAAAAAAACAGCCTTTATAATACTTATTCCTATTTTATGTATTATAATTAATTAAGTTATCAACTACAAAATGTTTACATACATACCATCACGAGCTTCCCTTCTGAGGTAGGCAGAGGGGACAGAATGCCAAGCTTTCTTGCCCCGAAACATATATTACACCTCCTTTCACACATCTTCTACGACTTTCCTATATATTCTTCTAACAGCACGGATTTCCATGTATTATTCTGAGTGCACGCATTATTAATTCGTTTTTATTTTCTATGTATTATTATTACTGCACGCAGTGTTAATGGTTTTCATTTAAGATCATTTTAACATCTTTTTGGTTGATTGGAAGATATTGCGAAATGACAATACGCCCGACAGGTTGTACTGAATAAAAAGAAAGTGTAAAACAATACAATACATACTGATTCTACGACCACCGTGGCCTAGCTGGTAAGATGCTTGGTTTTTACTTAAGACCTCTTTAACATCTATCTGGTTGGTTGGAAAATTTTGCCGCATGGCAATAAGCCCGCCAAGTTGTATTATATACAAAAAAAAGTGTAATACAAATAATCCAGTTTTTTCAGTCTTTTCACGACCACGGTTCACTCCCATTCATCGAAGGAGATTTTGACTGGCTTGTTCAAGTATACACGTATATGTTTGAGTGCCTCGTTGACTTTGTTTGCTATAGCTACATTCATTCGCAGATATTTATTTTTACATATCTCCTACAAAACACTTGTCAGCCTTGGTAATTTATCCTCTTTCTCCGCTAATACTACCACGACCTCCGTAGCCTAGTAGGTAAGACGCTTGTTTCCCAGCTCGGAAGTTGTTGGTTCGAATCCCGTAGGAACCCCGATTTTGTAGAAAGGATTCCAGTCTGGTTTTCATTTACGGCCTCCTTTCTTTTCGGTTGATTGGCAGATATTGCCACATGGCAAAAAGCCCGTCAAGTCGTACTAATGTACACAACGAAAGTGTAATACATGTTATCAGTACGCAACATTCACACACATTCCCATTCAACATTTGTTTGCCACCCATTGACCTCTGAAGTTTCTTCATATATGAATCTTTGTAAATATTAAACAACCTACGTTATATCAGACATCCTTGCTTGACCCCTTTTGTAATATTAAATCACTCAGTCAAGGAATAGTTTACTCTTATACAGGATCTACTTTCAGCAAACAATGAAGCAATACCACGTATTAGTATACATTCAACACCATATTCATTTAATATTGTTCATAGCTGTTTATATTTTTCTCGGCCACACTCTTTATCAGGACTACACAAGAAATATGGAAATGTTAAAATGAATTATTGAAACTCAATATGCAGAATATTCCACTGAATAGGACTAACAACAAAGAAGGACGACGAAAAATGACCGATAAAACTGTTTACCGTATCGCGCATCCGTCTGATAAGACTTATACGTCCAAATTCAGGTCAGACAACCATCGATTATCAGCTGGTAATGCTAGATAAAAGTTATATATAATACAAATATACTACTTTAATAAACATCGGTACAAAACATTATAATAATGTAGCCGAAAAATTAAGAAATGTGTTCCATCTTTAAAATGATACTAAAAACCATTCAATTCAGGCTAAAATACAAATTTTTATAGTATATTCATTCAGCATGTTTGAAAATAAGTTAGCAATGAAAACTTTGTCCTAACGACATCTATCCGAAAAATAAGAAACTATTTTCTGAACATTTTATAAAAGTATCGATAGTACTCGTACATTGCATGTTCTGATTCAATACATGGAATACTAAAATGTACTGCAGTAAAGATGCAAGCGTTAAAATAGAATACAACTATGGAAAGAAAATGGAGTTTTCTCAAAATTAAAAAAAGGAATGGAGTTAAATGGGAATTTCCATAACACAAAAATAGCATCAATTTTATTATATAGTTGATACAGTATGGACAAATTTCGCAGATATGGAAAGAGGACGTAATTTCATATTTATCCCTTTTCAAACTTGCCAATTGGACATCAGGTGTTCTGACTAAGTCGTTGGACACCGGGAGAGAGAGAAAGCGCGGGAAAAAGATACAAGATGGCGGAGGCGATGTAAAAAAAGCGCGGGAACATCTGTCAAATCTGGCGGCGTCATTAGCGCCGTGGATTAGCCGCATCTGGTGAAGGGGGGTCGCATCCTGAGGGAGGAGAATGCTGGAAGGAGAGCGTTCCCTAGGGATGAGGGTTCTAATCTACTGCCAGTCATTCTGATATAATAAAAAGTTGACGTGTATATCGCTGATTAATAGTAAAATATTACCTCAAGAGCGCTATTTTTGTACATACATACATGTCCTTTTGGGGTAGATGGAGATAACAAATCTCCACGTCCTTATATCCATATTCATGCATTTTGCAGGACCTTCATCTCCGAACGGGAAAGCAATCCACCCAAACTAGGATGATTTGTGCCACCAAATTAAGGTCATTATGTAATTATATGAGTCAATATAATAAAACTAATTAAAAAAATTACATATCTAGATAATTTAAAGTTCTAACTGATTATAATTTAAAATTCCAACTGTAATAATCGATCTATATAATAAGTGGAAAAATTACATATCTAAATAATTTAAAGTTCCAACTGATTATAATTTAAAGTTCCAACTGTAATAATCGATCTACTCGTATATAAGTGGAAAAATTACATATCTAGATAATTTAAAGTTCCAACTGATTATAATTTAAAGTTCCAACTGTAATAATCGATCTATATGATAAGTGGAAAAATTACATATTTAGATAATTTCAAATTCCAACTGATTATAATTTAAAGTTCCAACTATAATAATCGATCTATATGATAAGTGGAAAAGTTCCACGAAAAAAGAAGAAACGCAATATTCATTGGACGCGGAAAGATTGGGCTTTTAGCAAATCAAATTTTTCTTACAAAGGACAACTGAAAAATACATGGTCTATAGTTTCATCATCCAGGCCATACTCGCAGCCGGGATTTTCCATAATACCCATCCTGTAAAGGTGACTAGCCACCACGCAGTTGCCTGTCCGCAAACGATACATAAAAGACACGTTTATCTTGTTCATTCTAATTATATTAAACTATGGTTTCAAATGGATAGATTGTTGGATTGATTTATAACACATTTATTAAGCAGTGTCATTTCTAGGACAGGCAGAGAAAATAGATCACCTTGCCTTATCTTTATATCCACATACACAGTCCTCAATCACATCCACACCACGATCGTCAAACATAATGTCTTGTTTCTCGTATATATTAAATATTTCTCAGTCAAAATTCTTTTTTCCTCTTTTCTCTCAATATATCTCATTCTCGTATCTCTCCATTCATCTCAAACATGTGTTTGTCTTTTAATTCTCTAAATATGACCAAAACATTTCAAGATTTCTTTTTAGTTATATTTAAAACGTCTTTCTCTAAAAAAAACAGTTTTTTTTTTATTTACAATTAGTTTATCAGTCGGGCGTCATCCTCACGGAAAAGCGCTCACATGAGACTGATTCCTTAAAAAATGTCTGAATTTCTAATATTTATGGTTACCACGACGTTTTGAGGTAATGCGACCTCGTTATTCATGTCGGACGGGAAACAACCAATCTCAGAATAACCATCTAGCGTGATCTAGGGATAATCTCTCGTATCAGATCATCCATGATTAGTGTAATTTCAACAGTGTGTACTTAAAACTACAAATTAAAATTTTCCAAGAAATTGAAAGAAAGAAAACACATAAGATGTATTTAATTTCTTTACAAATAAATCAAAATACTTGACAAAAGTATGATATGAAATTTTAAATATAAGAAATATTGAGTCGAAAAATCTTCAGTAAAAAATTGGCAAAGGCTGGCATCCAATACATTAAGTCTCGGCGCCTCCTGATGCCCGCAATCCGCGCGACAGCTGCGTTCGATTTTCAAATTTAATTTGCACGCGCACTTGCGGCGCGGAACGTCTGGATCGCAACGCGCGCTGTGAACCAATGATGACTCCAAACTCCCAATTCTATTCAAATTTAGAATGATTTTGTATTATTTTATGCTTTTTTTTAAGGCTATTGAGTAATGTTTCTGTGAGTCACTGGCTGGATTTTTTTAATTGATAACATAAATGAGCATATTACGATATTGTCAATAATTATTTTTAATTTTTTTTTTCATTGTATTTTTACTGTTAATACAGTAAACGCCAACTGACGCTAAGCCTGCTTCGTCATTGGCATGTTTCAACAGCGATTAAACACACAACACTCTTAAAGTCAGTAAGTAATGTTGAGTGTTTAACTGTCGATTTTCCTTTCCTCTCCACAAACAAATTTCACTTTTATTTTTACTGTTCATGAATTTCGAACAAATGAACGGAAAAATAAATGATGAAAAGAAAATGATCTAAGAATGAATGATGCAAAATACAAATTCACGGTGATAGAAAAGTGTGAGGAAAAGTAAATGCGATATACAGTGAAGCTATGAAGGATTAGAACAAGTTAAGGAATTCTGCAATTTATGTAGTATTTTCTCAAATGATGGGAGTGTTACAAGAGGTATATAAAGGCGTGTAGTGATAGAAAACAAAGTCAATGAAGAAATTACGTATATATACTTGAACCGGACAGTATCATATCAGCTAATATGATAGTTCACAACAGTTTTCTAATATCAACTTTGATGTGTGGAAGACAAACTTAGATGAGAAAAAAACTGAAGAAATGCTGTAGAAATACATGTACAGAAAATAATATATAGGGTGAAAATGTTAGACTAAGTACGGCATGAATTATAAGGAGTAAATATACATTTAAGGTTGATGTTTTGAGTAAGCCGATAGCCGATAGCCACCTACGGAATAGAGACCAGGGCAGACACATCTAGAACAAAATCTCTTCTGAGAACCTCGGAAATGAAAACACTGAGATGTATAACCGGAAACACACTAAGAGATATAATCAGAAACATCGAAATAAGGAGAAAGTGTAGTACGGAAGACATCGTCAGGTGGGAAAGACAACTGGAACGAACATGTAAACAGAATGCAAGACGACAGACTTCCACGTGTCACCCTTCAAGGGAACCCAGCCGGAAGAAGATTACCGGGAAGACCTCCGAAGAGATGGTGTGACAGCTGGCAATCACGTCACAATAAGGGGAACAAGCGGAACAAACAGATCATGATCTATGGGAGGAAGAGGAAGAGGAGGAAGGAAGTATTGAGTAAGATGAAAAAGAGAATTTTTGAGATGGTTCGGGCACGTTTAACGAATGAATGAAGAAAGACTAGCAAAATAAATATATACTCGTAGTACAAATGTGAGTGAAAAAGGAATACCAAAGTAATTATGATTGTAATAAATAAATGATATTTTGACAGAAAAAAAGGTCAGAGAAATTGTAGGGATTGTGTAAAAAGTGTACGAAGAACACGCGAAAGACGAGTGTCTCGATAGGAAAGTCTAACGCTCTCTTCTCTCTGGGAACTGGGTAGATCTTTTTAGTTTAAACTATTTGAGGAATGGAACGTTACGAGATATTACTAAAACATATATCCATTACATCTGCATGCATCTTTCACTTCAATCACCTCCATACACCTCGTCGGGTCTTTCACTCTTCCCTGCTTCATCATTTAATTCCTTTGGTTATCTCACGATTTTCTTGATCTTACCTTCTGTATTAACTGTATACGTATTCTGTCTTATATTGAAACTTCGTGTATTTTTCTAAAAGCACGCATTTCTATGGTATATGTTGGGTTATTTAGTGTTAAAATTAATTTAAAAAATACTTGTTCTAAAATGTTTTCGTTTTGATTTTTTGTAATGAATGGTGCATTGGCTGTTAAGTTTTGTTAATGTTGTGATAAATTATAGTATATAGTACTGTTGATAAAAAAAATTACGAAAAACAATGAAACATTTTATCATTCCAACGTTAGCAGCCAAAAGCAGCAAAAGAAAAGTATGTACGTACCCAGATGCATAAATATTGGAAGAATTTTCAACTTTTAAATTGTTTGTGCTCCTCTAATGATGAGGTGAAAGCCTTGAAACCGGTAAGGTTGTTACAAAAAGTGGAATAAACAGTGTTTGATAAAATAAATTACAATAATAAAATACTTTTATTTCAGAAACGTTAAAATGCTTATTACCAACTTATTACAGGCACTTGAAGATGCGATAGCCAATGGGTATCATTTAAGCTTGGTCAACATGCCTCACTTTAAAAATAGACATTTTTTAATAATAATATGAATAAAACGACAATTTAAATATCTCCATTTAGATAGCAGACTTTCCTCAAGGGTGCTCCAACTCAGAATTCAAACACAGTCATAAATTTTGGTAAAACCTCTCAAAAATGATTGTCTTTAAGTGCTTCCTAAAGCTACACACGCTACCTATATCTCTGACACTAAGAGGCAGACCATTCCATGCCACAATACCAACAATGGATAAATCTCGATGATTAAACACCTCCCTATGGGATTGATTTGGAACAACCAATTTATTAGACAAAGATGAAATCGACTTTTAAGTTCTACTTCTCTCCGAAGGAACATCGCTCAAACATAGATTCGAAAGATGCAATAGCGACCTCCTATTAACCCTGAGAGCGCTACGAGAAAAAAATATAATTGTCTATCTAGTGCTGAGATATATTTACGATTCGGACGTTCGTGATAAATATTTATTTTAAACAACAAAAAAAAACAAAAAACAAATATTTTTACAACATAAATATATTTTAGAATATGTCCCCTTGTATTCTAAATGAATGATATTCAATTAAGAATACAAGGGTTGAACAAATTTCTTCCACTGCTATAGCAGTGCGCCGATCTCTCAGGGTTAAGAGACTTGAATACAAAGTGAAAGTTTGAAATCAATCCGTCTGACACATACGCCAGTGTAGACTTTTTAGAAGCGAACCAATATGACAATATTTATGAATACCATATATCAGTCTAGCAGTTGCATTGAAAACGGACTATTGTCTTGAAATTTGTGAATCAGGCAAACCAGAATAAATAGAGATACAATAATTCAGACGTGACACAACAAATTAATCAATAGGACTACCATAAAGTATATGTATCAATGTACTGTAAAGTTTCACATTTTTTACACACATGCCTAGTTATTTATTAAATTTATTCCACAATAACGAAGTTCTAACAAATTATTTGTGTAACTTATTTTCAACCTACGAAAGTACGATCATATAACTTCATACCAGAAGGCATTGAACTGGTTGAATGTTAGAAATAGACGCCAAATTCACATACTGTCTCTATTGTATAATATCCTTAACTGTCCCGCCGCACCCTCTTAACTCGCCGAAAATTTTCAGCGTCTTTCCAATCATGGATTAGCGCTACACTCAAACAGAGATTGTTTATTGGCCTTTCCAGTTCACCGCTTTTCTTTTTTCACGTCGTCCTTTACTGTCCATGCAGTGAGACTCTGGAATCAGTTACAAACCAATATAAGACTCGCTCCGTCCTTGGCATGCTTTAAGAAGCGACTGAAAAAACTCTTAATTTCTAGTCAGTAAAATAACGTGTTTCATTCCTGATTTTTCTTTTCCTTTCCTCTCCACCATCCTTTCCTTTCCTTTTGATTGATGATATCTCACTTTATATGAAAAATAGTGTTCGGGTGATTGTCCGTCTTTGTGGGGTTTGTGGGCATGTTCTCACGTATATGTTTATGGATTTCGTGGGGATGGATAGTCATTTGAATGATTTATGCGACCACGTAACTTGCTTCATTTACTTTTGTCTGGTTGGTTGGAAGAGATTGCCGCCTGGCAATAAGCCCGCCAGATTGTATTGCAATAAAAGTGTTAAATAAATAAAATAAATAACTCAAGCATAACAAGATGTACACACAGATTGGGCAATCATTATGTACATTGTACGGACTTTCGTATGAAATTAACTACTTTCAATAGTACATTGAATAAGTTATTCTTACCGGGATGAATTGAGTGAATTATGCGGGGTTGCTTTCTTATTGTGTTGGGTTCATTTTATAGGGTTTTTTATAGCATAAAACTGATAACGTGTGAATGTTAATTTTAAATTGTTATTTTGTATTAAATAGATCATTCGATGCGATGATAAACTGCAAGTTTTGTGCCAACTCCAGTGGTTGAAAACAGAATGAAATCCAGAACTCCATTGAAAACAGACTGGAAATTTGTTAATAAGGCAAACCAGAGTTACAATAATCTAGACACGTCACAACAAACGAATGAATAGTAGTTTTTATTTTCCTTATTGGAAGACAAGACAAGACAAATTTTAACTTTCAACAACTATAGAAACCTGAAAAAAACCGTATAAATAATTTGTGCATCAAAAGAGATCTTACTATCAAGACAGATACCAAGAAATTTGATAATAAAATATCGTATTTTTACATCATTTTAACAAAAACTAATGTTTTACGTCTAAATCTACAAAATTTAAAAATAATATTAGTTAATATTGCATTTAGAGGAGTGGTGAAAATCTTTAAATCAGTCAGTTGATAATAAATAAAGGTTATATAACGGTTCCACCTCTGATTAAAAACTGATAAAAATAACGCAATATAAAACGATTCCTTGTAGGACAGCGGAGGTCTTCCGATCGAAGGATGTATCCTTAATGGATTCGTGCCCGAAAGCAAATCCTCGGGCGCGTGCTTCGAGCACGTACATGGTACACCCATCTCTCCCCTCTGGGCTCCGGTTGTGGGTGTGCAAACACCATTTCTTGTGCCAGCTGGAAAATGTGTTGACTCTGGCGAGAAGTATTTTTATAAAAGGCGTTAAATTGAAAAATAAAATGATAAGATAAAAGGTGCACCAATCAATGAGCCCTTCAAGTTAACGATACTCAAAGGAAATTAACAATATACAACGCCATTTTAAAAGCCATAGACAACCTTTGTGGGTTAGTTGATATGACGGTCGCTAGTCTTTCACGCTATGGATCACATTTGTTTATATTAGTTTTTATAAGTTTTATACAGGTTAAAAATACATAAATATCATCTAGTACCTTCATGACCAACTAGAACGATCTCCGTGGTCAGACGTTAGTTAGTAAGACGCTTTTCTCCCAACCTGGAAGTTGCGGGTTCGACTCCCGTCGGAACACAGATTTTTTTTAAAAAGGATTCTTCGCTAAAGGCCTCTTTAACATCTTTCTGGTTGGTTGAAAGATATTGCCACATGTCAATAATCTCACCAGATTGCACTGTATATGGCGAAAGTGTAATACAATAACTTGCAGTATTGGCAGAGAGAACAGATGTTGGTATCAAATTAAGACATTGTTTCTATCCAGTAATGATTGTTTCTATCCAATTATGACAATAACAGATGTTTCTATCCAACAATCTACCTAAAATCACAAATAATTCAATAAATATTTATTTTAAAGTTATCAGTGTTTGAAATTAAAAAGTTGAGAAACCGGCCGAACGAAAATATCGCAATTCGGCAAATATCGCAAAAGCGAAAAATTTACAAATTGTCAAAAATCCGGCCAGACACAATAAAGTTAAGAAATACGCTGCAATATGGCGAGCAGCCGTTATGTCACATCTGTTCGGAACGTTTGGCGTTGTGAGGCGACGGAGCGAGAAGCGAAAAAGGCGAAAGAAAGTGAGAAAGCTCTGAAAAAGAAAAAAAAAACCAGCCGTCATCCATCTTGCAAGAATCGCCCAATTAGCGACGACCATAAAGAATCTACTCTCAAGTTATTTTAAGTCTGACACAGTTCTTCTTATTCCTAATGCTTGTTACAGAAACAACCTACGTTGCCTAGTTGGTAAAACGATTGTCTCCCATCCTGAAGGATGCAGTTTCGATTCCCGTTGGAACGATTTAAAAAAATTATAGTCTTGTTTTCGTTCAAGGGCTAGAAAATTTTTCTGGTTGGTTGAAAAAGATTGGCACATGGTAATAAGCATACCAGGTTGTACTGTATCGTATGAACAACAAAAGCACCAAAACTACTTATAGTATACTACAGTACAGAGCAGTCGTTATGATTGGACGTTATCTTGAGAGCGAAACGACCGAATTGCAGGGAGAATGTGAGCATCTTTCACATATTCAGTAGCATTCGTAGTACACTCTTGGATATTGTGGTAGCTAAACAGCTACACAATATTATTTAAAACAAAGGGTATCACTCTGATTTTACATTAGGCCTCTATATAACACATTTCAAGTTGGTTGAAAGAGACTACCAAATGGCAATAAAACCTACAGGTTGTAATATATTAATAAAAAGACTATCCTTCGTAAACCAGTCAGATTATCAGCCATCTTGTAGATAGAAGGTGCCTATGCGTGTATTGGTTTATTGTGTGCAAGCATTTTAATAAATCAAACCCGTCGTTCTGATGGAAACGATATTGGAATTTCCAAAAGTAATGGTAGGCTTGATCTGCTGCAGCGTTTTCTGAGGCAGGTCTACATACTGCTAGTTTTGCGTTACTTAATAGCACTATAAGAATTTATAATAAGCAGCATATAAGATACAGAAAAATAAATTCAGATGTAAAATGGTTTAAGATTAAAACTAGTCCAGAAGTAAAATCCCAGCAATCGAACCTATGGCGACCACTTACGTGCGAATGGTAATTGCAAGACCACGGTTGTCGACAATATATCATATATTTTTTACTACAATTTCGTCGTTATGTATACAACGAAATTGTAATACAAAAATAATCGTAAATTATTATTGGCAACATGTAGCTATTGGTTACTCGGATCTAGTAGCATCAAATGATAGTTTTGTTATATTCTAGGTTTCCTGTTAAAGTACTAACAACATGGTAAGCTGTAGGCCTTAAGCCAGTTTATATTTACTGCGCTTCAAATCATTTTCATTATGCCGTGGAGTGGAACCTGAAGTCCATCGTCGCTACTATTCTTTTTACACTCATTTATGTCCCCACCAAAGGAAGAGTCCCTTTGGACAATTCCTTTTTCGTCACAACGTGACATCGCGGTCATGAAAAATAAAGATTTCGATCCATTAGTGTAGATCGCGCTGGATAGGGGCTTATTGTGGCTCCCATAATAGCATTGGTAGTGGTGATATGTAGCAAATACGATAGTTCCGGAGAGATCAAAATAGAATTGAAGGCTTTTAGTTAGCCCCGCAACTAACAGCACAATTGTTTCATTCTTAGGTTAACTGGATATTACAGCCTACTAATGATCGCTGCGATAATGGCGCCAAACGGTACTATATATACAATATGGCGCCTGATTAACAGCTGATTTTAATGAAAAATGTCAATTCTTTATTTCAACTTTATGATGTTTGTTTTTATTGCGTATTTTGTACAATTGTAGATTTAATATATTACTATTATTGTGTTTATGAAGAAAGTAACAACTAATTGACTTATTAAATGATATATTCACTATTGGTGACTATATCAATTGATATTTGTTCTGGATATTGATATTGTGGATCTATAGTTTATAAGTTTGGTTTTATATTTATCTTATAATTGAGCGTTTACACCTACGTGGTCTAATTGGCAAGACACTTAACTTCCATCAGGGGGTTTCAAGTTGTATATTTAACACCTCATTAAATAAAAAAACATGGCTGATTTATTACCAAGCGGCTAACTTTTCCAATCAACAAGATAAAAGTAAATACAGGATAATATATGGTTGCAAAAAAATATTCAAACTTTTATGAATTTGTACAAAATTCATGAGCAATATACATATATCATATACACACCATTACATCCTTATCGTGGTAGGTAGACATGACAAAGCACCAAACTTTCCAATCACGACACACATTCTTAGTTTGCTCCACATTCATATCCCTTCTCATACAACTTCAACAATTTCTCTGAATTTCTACATTTTCTTCTTTCAAAATATCATTCACTTGATTCAATCATACTTTCCTTGGTCTCACTCGCCTTTCACTCCAATTGGCACTATATATTTGTTTTATAAGTCTTACTTCTTTCATTCTTTCCACATGTCCAAACCATATCAGCGTGCTATTCATCTGACTCAACATATCAGTCTTAAATTCACATTCTTCCCTTATTACTTCATCATCATACATTATCACCCCGTATATTCTTCTCAATTCAAATACGCATTTCTACAGCATTTATTCGGGTCATATTAGTAATTTTCCACGTCCACGTTTCACTCTCATATAACAAAGTTGGTACCAAAACACTATTATGGACTATTATCTTAGCAGATTATGATAATGTCCGGTTCGAGTATTTATATCTCAGTGCCCCATTGACTTTGTTTCATATCGCTACATGAACAATATAAATAACAACAATAAAATACAGATTTCATTAATCAAAGATACAAAAAGGAAGAGATACTAAAGAGAAGAAAATTGGGAATGAAACATGTAACATTACTTAATTGATACCCGATAATATACGAAAAAAAAAACGAAGGAAAAAACCTGGTAAAAAAGGTGTTTGCAAATCCAGACAGCAAAAACAAAAATGAACCACATAACGCGAATAAATAAACGATAGACACACCACCACTAGAATAATGTATTCTAATTATATCAAGTGACAGCTGCCAAATCATATAGAAAAATAATGTTCTACAAAATGTTTTGAATATATATTAGAATTCTTTGCATTTCTAATAATTAATATAATGAAGTGCCATACCAATAATAATATTCAGAAACTCAAAAATACATCAACCCCTCCCACCGGTATAGATATAACCAACACGATGGTGCCTGTTTCATCATCATCATCATCATCATCAATGACACTACAGCCCATTGTGGGCCCCGGCCTCCTCCAGCAGTCGTTGCCATTCCCCCCTATCCTGGGATGCACTCCTCCAGCCCCTGATGCCAATCACGTTTGCATCATTCTGCACCCCATCCATCCACCTAAGCTTTGGTCTGCCCACGCTACGTCTTCCTTGGGGCTTGGAAAAGAGTACTTTGTTAGGCATTTCCTCTTCTCCCATTCTTGCTACATGCCCCGCCCAACGTAGCCTCCCAATTTTGATGTATTTTATAATGTTGGGCTCTTTGTATATGCTGTATAACTCCTCATTATATCTCACTCTCCAAGATCCATTTTCCTGTATGGGTCCGAATATTTTGCCTGTTTGTAAAGACAATATTAAAATGAAAATAAATTTAAATAAAAGCAAACTAACTGCACGAAACTAAGATATAATCGTTCATAAATATCAATATTTTTTTATAAATTGTACACTTAAAGCATGGTAACAAAGTATGTGTTGCTGGCAATACCGTACACCTAATACCATAATAATTTTCCCTCAGTAGACACGTTGTTAATTCGGGAATATGTACAGCCTGCAACGTGGAACACTCTTACTCAGTGGTCCCCAACCCTGGGTAAGCGGGTATCTTGGCGCTGGCTGACCCATTTATATTTGCGCGTCACTATTTGATCACAACTGAAAAAAATATCTCGGAAACACTGCATGTGTTTTTCAATTTATTAAATAATTTCATTTTATTTAACATTCAGTACAGGCTGAACCCAGTTAAATCAAATAACAAATCTAATATAGCATGATGACAACAGGAACAATATAATCATGCTTTCTTTATACCTATAAAGTTTTTAAGGAGTTCAATTCTCAATTTTTTCACCAAGCTATGGAAGATATCGATATCAGCAATTTCATTCAACGAGGTGTTTTTAACAACTCAATTCTTGAATACGGCACCGAAAACAATCTCAATTAATGATAGCGTAAATAATTATCCGATGCATTAATCAGCCGGTCTTTACTTCTCAGAACCAAAACTCGTCTAGAGATATCTCTGGTTTTCTTCATAGCGCTCTATGAAGTGAAATTATGGACGTTGAGAAAAAAGGCAAGTTATATGCTGGATACTTTGGAGATATCGTGTTGGCGCCGAAAGCTTTGCATATCATGAACTACAATATGGTATACTTACACCAATGTGTCCCTCCTCTAGGATCTACAGGTCAAAGAAAGGTTGTCAAAGACGAACTCCGTGACCTGGTGGTAAGATGCTTATCTGCCGATCCGGAGGTTGCGGGTTTGATCCCTGCTGGAACTCAGTTTTTTTTTTAAACGGGTTTCTAGTCTGGTTTTCACTAAGGGTTCATTCAAACATCTTTCTGGTTGGGTGGAAGAGATTGCTACGTGGCAATAAGCTCGCCAGGTCAAAAATAAGAAGAAAAAGACATACTGAAAATACTACATGCCATACTTCTGACATAACAAGACAGTTTGGAGAAGTTGGTAGTTATTGTATTGAGAGGCGGTGAACAGGACGGTCTTCATCAAAGTGGATGGACCAAATCAAAGATATGACTAGTTCCTCATTGAGTGCTGCATTCATCATGGCTCAGGACTGGAAGAAGTGGAGGCTTATCATCAAATCGAAGGCACACAGTACCAGATTCATCAGCAAATCGCGATGCTTGGTCATAAGCAACACGAGTAAAAAGGAAAAATCTTTTGAGGGTCCGATTAAAATATTCGGGATTTTATAGATTTTTTTTAATATTTAATATAAACAATCCACTCAACAGAGGTACTACATTTTTCCTGGATGTAATTTGTTGAGGTACATGACCCCGCGGTGACGTACTCGACTTCCGTGCGGAAGGTCACCGGTTCGAGCTCCACGCTGTGCTACTCCTCTCGAATGATAGCCATTTTTTCCGCCTAGTATTCGGAGGTATAAGGATACCTATTACTTCGATCATATCTATTATTTCAAAAAAAAAGGAGAAAAAACATCCTGGTGTGCTCTGATCGTCTCACTTCAGATGTGCCATCGGATCCAGTACAGCAATGTGGCCAATGATTTTTGACTCACTTTGATACGAGAGAAAAAAAAAGAAACGAAAACTCCACGGCACCGCTTCGATTTCCATCTGAATTTAAGTTGGAATGGCGATGGAATCCTCGACTGCAAGACCCAGCTACGAAGACGCTTAAAAAGTAATATCCAAGCATACCCATTTATAATAATGTGGAATAAAACCATGGATAAAAGGTGTCACAGAAATCTCTTTTCCACAGTTCACCATAACCTAAATACCTTAGTGATACGAACTGCAATTAGAAGCCTTAAATACGGTTAATTTATTTTCGTAACCCTTCAACATATCCTAATTGGTGATAATATTAAAGAGCGTGGTCAGGGGATAATACTTTCTTCAGTTCCAGTGATCGAGACTTCAGATTTAGAACCTCTGGAGTAGGCTCATATCACGTGTTGGTAATATAACCGCACATTAAGATAAAACACTCGCAGACGTACTCGGCGCCTGCGAGGATTTTTTATTGTATTACACTTTTGTATAAACAGTACACACAAGTTAACGAGTTTATTGCAATGTGGCAATCTCTTCCAACCAACTAGAAAAATAATAAAGAGGTTTTAAGTGAAAATAGTCTGGAATTGATTATCTTCCTATCCTGACACTCAGCTTATACATAATTATTTTCATGTTTTCTATCTGTCAATAATGGTGGATTCGAATCCCTAATTAGATGGAGCGACCTTAAGGAGAGTCTGCTATTTAAACGGCGCTATATAAATCATCATTTTATTATTCATAATAACAATACTTTTTTTTTAAATAAATATGGGTTCCGACGTGAATTGAACCCGTAACCCCCGAGTTAGAAGACAGGTATCTTACCAACTAGGCCATGGACCAGAGGATTGTTACTTAATAAACTCTTTTACCAAAATGAGTCCTCTTTTTTAATATTTTTCCGCGGTACGTACCATAAATGTTGAGGAGCACAGTACTTGCCGGTGTAAAGGGTTCGGGGTTCAGTGTTCAGTGCTCAGACACGGCATAATCTGCATTAAGGAAAATCTATGCTTCGGGCCCCGGTGTAAACGGGCAAAATATATCCTTAAGTAAACTCGGCCCAGGCCGGCTGGGGGAAAGGCCTGTGACTAATGTGACTGGCGACAGCGGACGTTACTACAAGTGAATGTCAAACTGTTTTGAAATGAGACACATTTTTTAGCGTGTAGATAAATAAGAAACAAAAAACAGCAGAAATGCGAATTCTTAGGTGGTCGGCAAGAGTATCACTAAAAGATAAAATTAAGAGCTCACGCATTCGTGGCAGCCTGAGGGTCACTGATATAAATAGTAAGCGGGAAGAGCGACAGCTGAAATGGTACGGGCACATAAGACGGAGACCACCAGACCATACTATGAATCAGGTCATTTCTGTGGATCTTCCTCGGCAGCCGTCCAGAGGAAGACCAAAGAACTCCTGGATGATTCAATACTCCAAAATCCTGCAGAGAAACGGTCTAGATGAAAGCGACACCCAGAACCGAAGAATATACAGCGTGAGAACGAGAAGAGCCGACCCCAACAGCCTACTTAGGCAATGAGTTGGGACAGCGCCAGGAAGAAGAAGAAGGGAGATAGGAAACAAAAGAATTATAAACTATATACTCGGCGAGCATCAAAATCTTTATAACAATATTTTAATACCAATTTTGATATATGGGAGTGATCGTCGACGTGAACAAATACTGAAAAAAAACGAATAAATACTGTAGAAATGCATGTCATGAGAAGAATACTTAGCGAAACAATGTATGATATAATATGAAATAAAGTTATTACGGATGAATGTGAACATAATGCTGATGTGTTGAGTCAGATAAAAAAAGGGTTGTCTGAAATGATTTGGGCTGTTCTATTATATAACGAATAAATAAACATTGCTGATATGAGTGGAATACTAAGAAGGAAAGGAAAAATATATCGTTGAAGCTGAACGAGAAATTGTTGGTCTCTGCCTAAGCCGACAGAGAAATGACGTATTGAGACGTACATTTGTACATAAGAAAAAGCTCGAGACAATTTTCCAAAAGTCACTGCATTAAGTAATGACCAAAATAATAATATTTCAACGGGAATTAGAAGGATTAAGACGTAGCAAGAAAATACTTACTATGTCCTGAGAGAAGCGTATTTATAAGCAGACTAAAGAAGTTTTTAGCATCCCGCTTCTTCAAATCATAAAACCAGAAATAAAAATATGACACACGTTGCACCATTTTTAATAAAATAAAATTAACAAAACCTAATAATGGCTTTTAAGTGAGCCACATATTTAGAGCCGACGGCAAAAATCTTGTATAATAAAAAAGCCCATACAAAAATGAAAGCAAATCGAACGTGTAGAGTAGAAAAATATTCTATATTTGTTCGATGATTGTTTATAGCGATAGTAAATCAAATCAGATTTTACTCCGGTCTATTTTGATAAAAAAAAAACTGACTTTTCTCTCGACCAATAGAAGAATGAACATCATAAATAAAGTAACAAGACTTTTTTCAGTTAAAATCGGGACATTTTTATATTATTATATAAATTGTACTTGCAATTATATTTTTATTTACTCTAATCAACTTTTCACTCCGCCGTGTCTTTTTCAGTTGGGGTTGCCAGCTCTACTACTGTAATTTATTTATTTATTTCACATTTGATACAGACTTAACCCAATTACATCAAATAATAAGAAAAAAGTCTTAATAAAGTGTAATGCCAACAGGAACAATACTACTCACGCGTGCCTGTGAAGTGACTCAGTTATACCAACAAAATTTATTTCAGCGTTCAATTCTCAATTTCTCCACCGAAATATAAAAAATATAGATATTAAAAGATTAATTCAACAAGGTCATTCCATGTACGAAGTCTTAATGCTCTTAACAGCTCAGTTCTTGAATACGCCACGAAAAATAATATTAACTCACCATGGCGTAAATAATTATTTAAATAACAATTATAATTGTTCGGCACATTAATGAAAAGTTTGACAATGAGCAAAGGATTTGTTTTTATCCTGCTAGCAATTTTTATATGTATAAACAAGTGTAGATATTTTCTAAGAGTAATATCCAAGTATATCCATTAGAAAAATGTGGTATTGAGCCATGGGTAAAATCTATACTCATTGCAATAAAGCAATTCTATGGTAAACACGAGTTTTTCCTTTGTCGTCTCGACAGTGGTCTCTTCTGCTAATTTCAACGTACTTTTAGTTCTTCCCATTGGACGTCTTTCTCTAGATGTTGCACTTAACCTTATTTAAAGGATACAGATCTGTCATTCTCACTCAATAGCTCAACCAAGACATTTCAGCTTTTTCAACCCATACATTTAGATTTTAGCATATCTCTCTTAACATAGCTCAATGTTTTTATTCCAACTGCCATCATTTTCGAGCTATCGTTAAGATATAACGTGAAGTCACTTTATATGAGCATATTTGGAGAGTTTTGTTTTGTACGAATGTCTATGAATGGTCAATGTGTGAACCATGGACAATATATCGAATTGGGACTACTCTATGATCGGTGAACTCTTTATCTGCGACGTGAATCATTTTTTTGTTTCATTCCATCACATTTTTAATATCTTTGGACCGTAAACTCTTGGACCTAGCTACGTACATACATTCTCTCAATTCTCGAACAATTGAGTATCACCGACAGCTTGTCGACAATATGCTTTCGACGAGTCCTCCGATTCTTTGAGCACATTACTCGTGACCAAGGAGACAGTTTGGAGAGGTTTATGGTTACTGAAGGCGTGGAAAGACGACGCACAAGAAGACGAATCGTTGAACTGACGAAGCGTTGAACTGACTAAGTGAGAGACGCAACTGAACCACTTTTAACAACTGCCTTTCAGGCCTTAGAGTGCATGGAGAGAAATCGTCAGAAGTTATCATGGGAGTTACGATGCTCGGTCATGAGCTTCACGACAAGATGATGACGTACATACATACATTTCTAACAGAAAAAATAGCAAACACCTTGTTGATTGAAAAACTTTAGTTTAATGTATGTAGCTGACAATTATTGACGCAATCGTTAATTAAAATTGTTTTCGGTGCCGTAATCATGAACCGGGCTATTAAGAGCGTCACAACTCGAACACGGCATGACTTTGTTGAACGATTTTTTTTACATTGATATCTTCTATATCTCGGTGGATAAATTGAGTTCCTTAACAAACTTTCTACGCATAACTTTACAGGACAATACGAGAAATATTGTTACTATTTTTTTTCTTGTACTATGTATTTCATTAGGTAAAGCCTGTATCTAATATTGAATGAATAGATACATAAATATAAATGTTTAAAATCAGTACCGTTCTAAGAAAATCAGCAAGCCTTGTCACTTGAACCATAAACAAGCGATCGCGCTCCTGGCGGCGATTGCACGAAGCATTGGAAAAGGCGGGAAATGTATGCAAGTGACAGCTGGGAGAACGATTGATAACATATATGAAGTGGAAATGGCCGAGAAAATATCCCATTCATTTGATTTGTAATAAATGATAAGTATTAGATTTTTTTTTCATTTTTACGATACACTCGCGACTGGATTATTTGTCTATTGGATTTTTTCTGCTACTGAAAGCGCAATATTCATATGAAGGTAAAATTTAGACCTTTATTTTATTTTATTTAATGGACTGTAAACTTGGTTGCTGATATTTGGTTGCATGTTTTAACGAGGTTAATCCAACAGTATTAATTAAAAACTACGCTATGACAGTTTTTTTTATATCGCTGCCTCTGGTAAACAGCTTATAGGGTTGCCAACAGTGTAATTTTGAATTTAGTGACAATTTTTCGAGATCGGATTTTTAACGATTTATTTCATGTAAACGAATTTGTGTCGACAAAATTTCGTTGAAAATTTTTTTCATTTAAATATTTTTTATCCCCAATAACAATTTAACTATTTTAAATATGAAGATATACTTGAATCAATATTAAAAACGAACATTAATTAATATCGATCGTATGATGAAATAAATGGTTGATCAGAATGACGAAAAAAATTATCAATGTTCTGTTGGCTCCGAAAAAATGAGTTACTATTTTAAAGACAGTTAAAGAGGCATTTGAGATAAAAGAATTGTTAATATAACTTCAACTATCCCAGTTAGTAACCTCATAGTAGAACGTTTATTTCTATTACGTAATAACTTTGGAGGAAGGATCAAAATAAAATGAGTGAACTTTGTTATTCGAGCAAAATTGTTATTCGAGTCAATTTTAATTTGAATTTCAGAACATTTGACGCATATTTAAAAGCCCCGGAACCGAAGTATTTCGTAGAAAATACACTAAGTGGAAAAAAAATATTTTTCGAATATAAAGGTAATCATTTTGTTTTTCAAAGACAAGCCTTCATAAAAATTTTTTGGGTTTATTGATTTTTGTGTATCAGACTTAATATATTATATACTATATGTCTTTAATCTTCCAATATCAGACTTAATATATTATACTCGTATATAGTATGTATTTAATCTCCCAATATCAGACTTAATATATTATATATGTCTTTAATCTCCCAATATCAGACTTAATATATTATATATGTCTTTAATCCCCCAATATCAGACTTAATATATTATATATGTCTTTAATCTCCCAATATCAGACTTAATATTTTATATATGTCTTTAATCTCCCAATATAATAATATATTATGTATGTCTTTAATCTCTCAATATCAGACTTAATATATTTTATCTGTTTGTAATCTCCCAATATCAGACTAAATATAATATAGATGTATTTAATCTCCCAATACTAGACTAAATATATTATATATGTCTTTAATCTTCAAAAGTAATCTCCCAATATCCTTAAAGCGAAGGGTCTACAACCAGTGTATTCTCCCAGTACTTACGTATGGCTGTGAGACATGGACGCTCACAGTAAAGAACACACAAAAGCTCCAGACCGCACAAAGGGGCATGGAGAGATGCATGTTGGGATATACTAAAAGAGACCGTAAACGAAACACCTGGATTCGCAATATAACAAAGGTAGAAGACGTTATAAAGTTGTGCAAAAGAATGAAGTGGCAATGGGCAGGACACGTAGCCAGAATGTCAGACTCCCGATGGACATCCGAAATAATCCAATGGTACCCAAGATGTACAAAGAGGCCCAGAAGAAAACCGAGGGTACGCTGGATATATGAAATCAGGAAACATGGCAGTATCACATGGCATCAACGAGCAAAAAACCGAACTATTTAGAGTCAATTTAGGGTGACCTTCACCCAGCAGTGGATCGACCCTGGTTGACAATGATGATGATATGTCTTTAAGGCTTTCGCGGTTCTTTGTATCAGAGTTGGATAAGGTTTTTCGTTCTGTATACGTTGCAGTTTTCATCTTCAGAGCTTGTCCGTAGTCAACGTCTTATACTGTAGGCCAGCGGTATCCGGCACGCATTCATTTATGGCGAAGTTGACTACGAACAAGCCCTAAAGATAAAAGTTGCAACGCTTTCGAAACGTCGGCATCATAAGCCAAACAACGTGGTAAAACACTCCGGAAAACCTTATCCAATTGACATATATTATAATTGTATACACCCAAATATAATAATATGTTATAGTTTTAAGAGTATATAGTATTTTTTACGAGACTTTTTTTAGTCGTCGGGGATTTTAAGTCGTCGGGTTTACATTGGCGTAATGTTGGCAAATAACCTAACCGCATACTATAAGTTGTCACAATTCACATATTTTCTTAGGTCACATGCATCCTTTATAACTAACTAGCTTTGATAATTGTGACGAAAAACAAATAAAATTTACAGAATTTATATCGAGTTCTGTTAGTTACTTAACCTCTTCAGACCAGGCGTCAATTATAATGGGCACAGAGCTCATATGCACTTTGTAAACAATTTTGTGGTATATATATTTCTATTCTCAGTTACAACAAATGAAGTTTAGGGTATTATCATATCGACTTGAACGTTTTGGTCGTCACCTATCTAAACGAATACGACAAAATATTGCATTTAGTGTAAATAATAAACTCACAAGCAAGATTATTTTTTAAAACCTTCGTTCAGGTCATCTAAAGAGATTCAAAAACTTTTTTTTTATAATCCACGATACAACATTTACAATTTATATCGTTATAATGGAAACCATCGTGTACAAGTACACAACAATGTCTTAAAATAACACAATATTATGGATATAGAGAATAACGTATTTCCTTCCCGACTTTTCTTTCCTCTTCACCATCTTTTCCTTTTTCTTTGATACTGATATCTCACATTTACTTTAATATGTTTATGTCCCTAAAATTTCATAATCTTTTGAATATTTTTTGCGATCATGTAACTTGCTTTATTTACATACTATATTATTTATAGTTGTCATTAATTTTGTGGAGGTAGAAAGACATTATAATTTGTTTTATCAAACACTGTTTATTCCACTTTATGTATGTATAATCCTACCGGTTTCAAGGTTTTCACTTTCATCATTAGGGGAGCACAAATAAGACTTGTTTGTGCTCCCCTGATGATGAGGTGAAACCCTTGAAACTGGTAGGGTTATACCGTTACATAAAGTGGAATAAACAGTGTTTGATAAAACAAATTACAATTGCTTTATTTACTTATGTCTGGTTCTTTGGAAGAGATTACCGCCTGGCAATAAACCCGCCAGATTGTATTTACGATGAAGTATTAAATAAAACAAGTAAATAAAATGATTCAATAGACAAGGCATATGACAAAATGGTCAGGTTTTGGAGGATACGCTGAATTTTTTTTTTTACTGCTTTGTGTAAATTGCAATTAAGTGTCTTAATTACCATTTGTTATTTTGTTAATAAATTAATTAATATTTCGATTGGCAAAGCATGCCGAATAGGAAGGCATGCCGAGTACATCTAATACGAAGATGTGTACGAATATAATAAATAAAAAAACGATGTTCGCGCGATATTCGCCGCCTGGTGCTGGCGTCGGTGATTAATGGCCACTGTTCCGTCTACTGCCATCTGTGAATAGAAATCGCAGCGAACACATTCACATCACTTTTTTTCTATGAATATTATCATCCATCCTAACGTTATATATATAATAATTACCAAGATCAATCTAGATCGCTCTAACTTTCGTTCAAAATGGAAAAAAATTGTAAAATCTAAAACTAGATGTCACCCAATAGATAAATAGATAAATATTGTCAATAATTACAGGGAAAGGTAATGAAAGAATGCATGCATTGATTTCATTGATTTATGATAGAGATTCTGACGTCGGCGTCATCAATGTGCAGTGAAGTGTCATATTTTGAAGGTTTCAACGCATAAATCAAGAGACCAGCTAATCACCGGTCCAAATAGTAATAAGGAATTTGCAGGATTTTCCAAACATGTTGTCAAAGAACTTGTCTAAATATATTTTGTTGCGTATTCCATCAACTGACAAAAAAGAGAAACGCAAAGTGTATGTTAAGCACAAAAAGAGAAGTGAGACCCAGTACATGTGTAAGGAGTGTGGTGTAGCTCTCCACAAAGGAGAATGTTGGTAAACCGTATCTCAAGGTTTCACCCGGAATCAAGGAGTCGAGGTCTCAAGGTTTCACCCGGAGTCACAGGGTTTCACATGGAGTCGCAGAGTTTCAACACCGTCGTTCCGGACTCCAGGTTTTGTTATGATTTCTCCGGATTACGGTAATTTTGTAATAATATCTTAAACGAATTTACCCGTAAGTCGGTTATATCAATAAAAATAAACTGTGTTTCTTATAATCGCCGCAAATCTTACGGGAGCGTATACCGCTAGGCCAGTGGCTCTTAACCAGTGCTCCGCGAGGATGTTACAAGTGCTCTGTCAACTATGAAATATTTGATCGACATTTGGCGAATTGCTGTTAAATGCGAGTTGCTGTTGGCAACGCAGCCGAGGCGCGGCGCAACCTCCTACATTCCCATTTTTTTGTAATCTATAATTTTTATTAATAAATAAAAGTGATGTTCATGCATTTTCTATTGTTAGTTTGATGATTTTGGTGCTCCCGAATTTTTTTCTTATAATCAAAACTACTCCGTGACTTGAAAAGGTTACGAACCACTGTTCTAGACTAATATGAAATAAAGGATCTTTCAAATTGAGCGGTTTTTTTTATTCTTGGATAAAACACAGATGGCGTCGTGAACTTGCCTGGGTCTTGTGACATTTGAGAAGTATAATGTATGACATTTATACAAATGGAGTCATATACAATACAACAACGCGTTCAAATTGAGAATTATTTTATGTATTGTAATCTTCCGAAACGGTGATGTTAATTGACCACCAAGATCATGTGATCTGATACCGTTGGACTATTTTCTCTGGAATTACGTGAAAAGCCAAGTTTATAAGAATGACCCCCGATCATTTCCTGAGCTGAAGGACAAAATTATTCGCGTTTTTGATGAGTTAGAACCGCTATTATGACAAAATGTCGTCAAAAAAAATTGACAAAAGAGTAGACATATGTGTAGCTGCAAGAGGTGGACTTTTGGCAGATATTGTTTTTTTTGTGTTTAAATGTCATATTCTTCAATTACCAATAAAATAATTTAAATCAAAGCAAATTGTGTGTTTTATTCAAGAATTTAAAAAAACGTTCAATTCGAAAGACCCTTTATAACTTTTACTTTGGGTAAACATCCCAGTTTCTAGTTTTTTCTCTATTTTATGTAAAAAATATCAGTTACCATTAACATTTTGACTGATTATTTTACATTGTTCCTATATTATTTTTCAAATAAAAGTACATTTGTTTAAACATTAACCAAAAAGGATAAAAAAAATGCTTTTATTTGCTTACGTTTCTGGTATTTTAAACATCTTGTATTTCCCATTAAAGAAATCCTTTTTTTTACTCACTTCATTCAAAGTCAGCTATCTTTTAACAAAAAATATGTAAATCATTTTCTGATGGAGAGTATAAGTGGTCTCAAGGCTTGTGTATAAGTGGTAAAGAGAATCACTTATCTAGGCAAGGCTTATGTATAAGTGGTCTCAAGGTTTGTGTATAAGTGGTAAAGAGAATCACTTATCTAGGCAAGGCTTGTGTATAAGTGGTCTTCCTCTTTGAAGACACATTTCATATCCTAAATATCCAAAAAAAATTAACGCGATTTAAAAGATGAACGATGTATGTGAAATTCTGTATGCTGATGATATGTATTGTATAATATTACGAGTATACTTTCGTTGTATACAGTATAATCTGGTGGGCTTATTATCATGTGGCAATTTCTTCCAACCAACCAGAAATATGTTAAAGAGGCTTTACGAGAAAATCAGACTGAAATCATTTTAAAAAATATGGGTTCTAGTGGAATTCGAACCCGCAACCTCCGGACTGGGAGACAGGTGTCTGACCAACTAGGCCACGGAGGTCGTCCACGAAGCAGTTGCTATGGTTATGCTTGCAGAAAATGAAGGCGATTTTAGATATGTGATAAGTATGAGAGATGTATAGTAAAAGGTTTGAAAATCAATGTAGCCAAATCAAAGGTTATAGTTATAGAAAGGGGTGTGTAAAACTTGTAAGTGATATATGGGTTAACTCAGAGAAACTAGAGCAGTTTGAAATGTTCTGTGTGATGGGCACGTTCAAAGAGACATTGAAAGAAGGGTAGCGACAAGGAACAAGGTGAACGGAGCACTTAATGTATTATACCGCTAAGGTCCAAAAGTTTCCGACCTGAAGAAGTAAAAAAAACTAGTACGGATACAACGCCGATCTTATTGTCAGGCAATGTTACAGTTAAAATTTGATACCTTTATCTTCAGTAGTATGTTAACTAGAGCAAATAGAAAACGTGTTATTTCGTTATAATCTGTAATATTAAAAAAATTATATCGTCCACTTATCAAGTTTCTCTCATAAGAAGATGTTTAGGTGCTGTTTACAGAGAATCCCGAGTTAGAGCGCCCTTGACGAGAGTCTGTTCTCTAAATGGCGTTATGTAAAGTTTATTATTATTATATTTCAAACAATTTCAAGAAACAACTTATAAAAGAGCACCAGTTAAAGTTAATCCCAGATGAAATAAGCCAGCATAATGAATGGTAGAATAAGGGATAACGATGGATATGCGAGTAGATGGAGGAAGGTATCCGGGGCCGAGGAGAGGAGCGAGGAGCGAGCAGTCATGCTGGCGGTGCTGCCGGCTCTGGGCGCCCTCATGGTCTGATTTCTCTGCCGGGATCAGACATACCATACTTTTGTCATGTTTTGTACAATGCTAAATTCCATTCTTAGTGGTGCCCAACCTGGAGATTGTTTCAGTTTTTTTTTAAACATTTTTTACGTGATTTATTTATTATATTTAATTTCATTAGTCAAATGACTTTATGATTAATGAAAATAAATAAAATTCAACATTGATATGTTAGCAATGCAGTGTTATAAAATAGAAGGAAAAAACAAAGTAAAATAAAAATCATATATTATTTATAGATAAGGCATTAACATTGTTTAGAAATAGCTAAGGACCTGCAAAATAGTCTGGAAAGATGGAGAAGAATCTTGGAGGACAATGGATTGAGACTGAGCAGAAAGAAAACAGAGTATCTGTACCTACCATTCGAGAACACAAATGCTGTCACTCCCGTAATGCAAATGGATGGAGAAACATTACCAAATTGTGACTCCTTTAAGTATCTTGGGTCACTCATCCATAGCGATGGAGGATGTGCAGCAGATGTAACACATAGAATTAGTGTGGGATGGATGAAGTTTAGATCAATGACAGGAGTTCTATGTGATCCGAAAATGCCAGTAAAGTTAAAAGGAAAAGTATACCAAACAATTGTCAGACCCGCACTCCTCTATGGCTCTGAATGCTGGACGATGTATACCTCTTACTCTAGGCAACTAGAAACTGCTGAAATGCGCATGCTAAGATGGTCAGCAGGTGTGTCCCTAAGAGACAAAATAAGAAGCTCACACATTCGTGGAAGCCTGGGTGTTACAGACATCAACAGCAAGATGGAGGAGAGGCGATTGAGATGGTATGGGCACGTTGGACGCAGAGCACCCGATCCCATTGTGAACCAGGCAATCTCCATGGATCTTCCTCGAATAACAACCAGAGGAAGACCAAGGAATTCATGGGTGGTGCAAAGAGATAACCTGATGCAGAGGCACGGCCTGGGGGACGTAGTACGGGACAGAAGAGCATACAACCTGAGGACGAGGAGAGCTGACCCCAACAGTCTTCGCAGACAATGAGTTGGGATGGAGCCAGGGAGAGAGAGAAATAGCTAAGGACAATACTTTGCCTCTGGAGTTGAGTAACCCTGCATCAACATGTAGGAAGGTTATAATTCTGCAAAGCAGCCTGCATCTCGTTCTACTAATGAGGCCATGTGTTTTCTATATCTCAATATCTATCCATAAAATTCCCACAAAATTCTCAAAAGATCCAATATTTGTTCTATGTATGCGTTATTCCACTAAAAACAAATTTGAGTTCTTTACCTCTATAAAATAAGTCTTCGACAATTAAGTAAGTCTGTTTGGTGAAGTTTGGTAATATTTTGTGGTATACATACATAACATATATTGAACTTAAATATACATATAATTATTAAATGATTTTAAAACAATGACTGTAATTTATTATTACTACTGCTTTTTGTATCTTCATGTTAGTTTAAGATAAAGTTTTGTATTATTTGTCAATAATTTTAAGTACTTGTATAACCTGTCACATGTTCATTTGTATATAAAGACACTGTTGTGTCGTTAATTAAATAAATAAATAAATTAATTAATTAATCTATGGCATCTTTGTCATGTCCACATTAATGGAGTATTTATTTTTTATTTCAACCACCGGTGTTGGCACGGAATTTATATCGGGTGATATTTATTTTATTTTATTTAAAACACAAAATATTATTTTAAGTACAAAAAATGTCAATTTAAAATTAAAATTAACGTATAAGCAGTTTTATGCAATAAAAGAAAAAAAAACTGTATAAGTTAAACCCAAAATAATAACGAAACAAACTCACATAATTCACAAATAGCTCAAATTAGAATAACTTATTTAATTTACTACTTAAAGTAGTCAAGGTCTTATGAAAGTCCATACAATGTACATAATGATGACCCGATCTGTGTGTATGTCTTGTTATGTTGGAATTACACAAATAACTTGTTAGACTACGTCATTTGAATAAATAACTAGATATGTAAACATTTTGAAACTTTAGTAAAGCACTACTCGTATTAATTATTGTACCTCTATTTATTCTGGTTTGCCTAATTCACAAATTTCTAGACTCCAGTCTGTTTTCAATACAGCTAATTGCTAGGCAATTTCTAGACTCCAGTCTGTTTTCAATACAGCTAGTTGCTAGGCAATTTCTAGACTCCAGTCTGTTTTCAATACAGCTAGTTGCTAGGCAATTTCTAGACTCCAGTCTGTTTTCAATACAGCTAGTTGCTAGGCAATTTAGTCATAAATATTGTCATATTAGTCCGCTTCTAAAAAGTCTACTTAACATAAGTGTCGCGAACGAATTGATTTCAAACTTTGTCTTTTTGTATTCAAGTCCCTTAATAGGATGTCTCCATTGTATATTTCGAATCTGTGTCTACACGCCAGAACAGTGAACAGACAAGAATACAATTAAATATTTAAAAAAATCTTGAAACAATGACTTTTAAGAATATGTTCTTTCTTTTATACGAAGTTTTTACGTCCGATGTTTTGAATTTAAGCTCGCCAACCGACCGTAGTGTACCGGAGGGCAGAGTAATTTAGCATTGGTGATGCGGGCTGCGGGTGCCTCCAATATAAAAAAATACCGGTCTCCTGGTTACCCAACCCTGTTCGTCCATTCAAACCTCATGCATTCATTCACACCTTCATGACAATATATATATTTACTCTGGTATGAGCAAGTGATGCAATTGAAATACTTTGATATCAACATCTCATTCATTCAACAAAGGGAGGCAGGCAATAACAACATTCAACAAAAGGAAACAGGCAACAAGAACATTCAACAAAAGGAAACAGGCAACAAGAACATTCAACCAAAGGGACGCAGACAGCAACAACACTCAACAAAAGGAGGCAGGCAACAACAACACTCAACAAAGGGAGGCAGGCAACAATAACCTTCAACAAAGGGAAACAGACAACAAGAACATTCAAGAAAGGGACGCAGGCAGCAAGAACATTCAACAAAGGGAAACAGGCAACAAAAAAATTCAACAAAGGGATACAGGGAACAACTACATTCAACGAAGAGAGGCAACAAATAAATAATATTGTGATCGAGTATAATTATCAGACGTCACTATTTTATGAAAGCTGTTGTACTTCAACAAGCACCAATTCATGATGAAACAAACCCGAAGTTCCGATAGCAAAGAGATTTAAATTCCAAGGTAGGTTTAATTTTCTGCATCGTTTCGTTAAGAAGAGTTTATATAGCGCCATTTTAGTGTTATTTAATATCATTATAGGGATTTATGATGATGAAATAATAGAGCCATAGTACTTTCTACTATGTCAGCCTCTTACAATGAACTAATTATCGAACCTACATGAACCAATTATCGAACTTATATGAAGCAATTAAAGAACTTATATGAAGCAATTATCGAACCACATCTAAATTATTGTTCATTAGTCATTTTTAACAACTATGGAAAGCATTCTTCAAAATAACTACAGTATGAAGATAAATAAAGACAAAACAAAGCTGCTGACTGTAGGCCGAGCGCAGCACCAGATGAGAATAGTGATGTCGGGTAAACCACTAAAGAACACCGAGGAGTTTGTCTACATCGGGAGCAAAATAACATGGGACGGTCGGTCCAAGAGCGAGGTCGACAGCCGTATACATCAGGCTAGACTTGCATTTAATAAAAGGTCGAAAATAAAAGAATCAAATAATATAGACCTAAAACTGAGAATACTCCTCATCAAGACCTATGTATGGAGTATCTTGATGTACGGCTGCGAGACATGGTGCCTATCCGAAAGAGATAGACGAAGACTAGAGGCTTTTGAGATGTGGTCCTATAGAAGACTATTGGGAATTTCCTGGAGAGACCGCATGAAGAGGTTCTCCAACGAATCGAAGGAGGAAGGCACCTGCTCAGGATCCTGTCCGAAAGGCGTGCAAGATGGATCGGTCATATAATACGACAAGAGGGCCTCTTGCATGCCATAATGGAGGGTATGACCGAGGGGACAAACTCTAGGGGACGCCCACGCCGAGAGTACCTGGAGGACCTGTTGGTGGACGTGCGCTGCTCAACATATACAGACTTAAAAAGAGCCGCACAGGACAGGGGGGAATGGAGGAGAAGAGTTCAAATTGCTGCAAACCAGTCTTAGGACTGCAACCACGGAAGGAAGTCATTTTTCTGAGCAATGAAACTAAATTGACGAAATTTCAAAGTTTACAGAATAAAAAGATTAAATCAATTTTAAATTAAAATAAATACACTAGAATGAAGGATATGCAATCTATAATTTTAAATATCACAGTCTATATTTTAAAGTTACATTAATAATATACTGCCACAGTAATATAATCGAAAAATTGTATTGTATTATACTCATACAGAGAGGTCCATAATTGCTCCACGAGAATACACGATGACTTACTGCTTCCAAAAATCAAAATAATTTGTAATGTATTCTACACTTTCGTTGTATATAGTGCAACTGGTATAACGTAATCTCTTCCAACCAATAACAACGATGTTAAAGAGATCTTAATGAAAACCAGACGGGAACACTTTTTTAAAAATATGTCATAAGGTTCCAAGGAGAATTTAATCCGTAACTTCTCCAAGTTAGAAATCAAGCAACTTACAAACTAGAGCCACGGAGGCCGTTTTTATACTTAAGATATTTAATTTTTTTTAACGAAACGCTTAAAAGTATTCAAAAAGCCGTTGTTTGTGTTTTTTTAAGGGTATATTTAACACATTGACCGCCTTGTCAGTCACGGGTGACTGACACTGGAATACTCCAATGGGGCGGGGCTATGTCTGTCACCAGTGGCTGACACTGAGTACCTACTTTAACTTGCCATTCAGTGCTGTCAGTCACGAGTTCTGTGTTAAACGTTACTGGGATTGCTTGACGCGGCCCTTCCGCATGTTACCGCAACTTGGCCTCAGAGTTATTTTATGACAAAACTTGTTGGCAGAGAACGTGTTAAATATCGTTGAATTGAAAGAAAAAAAAATGTAAATGTAAATTCTTGGATATTAAACAATAGATGCGAGCTAATATGATTAAAATTCTTGCATAACTCTTGTATTGTATAACAAGACTGCATAGACTGGGCAATCAATATGGGTATAGTATGGATTTCCATGCCTACCTAGAGAAGTAAAGTGAAGAAGCTGTTGTTGCCGGGATGAATTGATTAAAATACAATATATAGGTTTTCTTTGCTCTGTTAGGTTCGTTTTGTACTATTTTTTTTCTATTCCATAACACTCTTTACATGTCAAAGATAACATGAATCTTAAACTTTGGCAACGCATGATTTTACTTTATGGTGTTTAAAAATGGACCATAAAGACATAATGCTAAATAAACTAGAAAAACGCTCAAAATTTCTTAGCTTCATTGTATTTCAAACAATGAGGTGCTGTGTTGAACTGGTGTAAAACGATAGTTCTTAAAATACCACATATTGCCGAAATATTGCTTATCTGGGTCATATATTGAGAGGTGAATATCACTTCCTAAAAATATTAATAGTCGAAATTGAGGGTCGACGCGGAATCGGTAGAAGTCGTCTTTCTTGGTTACCTCTTGGTCTCGCGAGTCATATGATTGGTTACATACAACATTCGCGAATAAACAGATATCCAGACAGTTGAGAAGATGTTCCATACCGCCAAAGACAGAGATGTTCCCTCGCGAGTCATATGATTGACAACAAGAAGACATGTCAATATTAAATTGTATTTGTTATACTTTTTTAATCTTTTGTATCAAAAATGTCATTTGACAGCTGAAATAGATCATTTGACAATAAAAAGGTCATTTGACAATAAAAAAAAATACTTTGTAATATGTTTTTAAACTATAAAAGTAAACAAACTAACGTTGCGAAGTATTAAAAATGTACTATTTTACCTGCTTTTCGCAATAATGGCTCAAATAAAATTAATTAAACAGGAACAGGCTCCCTTGTAGGGCAGGGAGCAGGGAAATAAAACATATATTATTTTTATTTTCACCCTCCTGAAAGGGGCTCATTAAAAATAAGCATTACAGTCATATTTATATGAGTTATGGTATGATTTAAAAATATTACATTGCTTCTCAAATGTAGTAAACACAAGACGATCATAAAGGCAGTGTTCAAAATATTATTTGGAGCTGTTTCATAAAACGTGATGCATTGAATTTGAATGGTGCCTCTCAATATAATAAGAAATGGAGTAAATCAAAATGATGCAATGGAAAAGTATCACAGTTGTCCCTTTTTCTTCATTTTGTGGATTGTGATTTTTGGGTCTACAAATCACTGAGTGACGTTTTTTTTTGTTTCTGATTTGAATGTTTTCATGGTGTGATTCCTGTTCAAATTGGTGAAGTGGACATGTCATGTCGATGAGTGTGGCTGGGAAACAAACATTTTACGTGTTGGAAATACTATGGCATACGCCTAGCGAGTGCGAGTGTTTATTTTAATTTAACATATCTTATTTCAACGGTCATATGACCTTTTTGATACAAAATATTAAAAAACATCAACAAATAAAATTTATTGGGTGTACAAATAAGTCACCGCCGTTTGACAAAAGTTGACGCCACCAGTAAGTTATGGTTAAAATTGTCAGATGTAAAATGTCACTATCGTAAGGTTGGACATCTGTCAACAACATGACCTTGAAATATTAGTGAATTTTTATCAGTATAACATATTTTTTTGTGTTCGAAAATGTCAAGTTTTGAGCCGAATAAGCGTCATTTGCGGGAACTTTTGATTTACTTCTTCAATTTGAAGAAATCTGCAGCTGAGGCGCATCGATTGCTTGTAGAAGCATATGGTGAGGCTGCCTTAAGTGAGAGAAGTTGTCGTGAGTGGTTTCAAAAGTTTAAGAACGGTGAATTTGACATCGAAGACAAAGAACGTAGCGGAAGGCCGAAAGTGTACGAAGACGCGGAATTGAAAGTATTATTGGATCAAGATTCGTGCCAAACGCAAGAAGAACTTGCACTTACATTAGGAGTGACTCAACAAGCAATTTCACATGGGTTGAAATCATTGGGAATGATTCAAAAACAAAGAAATTGGGATTCATATGAACTGACACGGAGAAACTTTGAATGCCAATTTTCCACATGTGAAATGCTGCTTGCCAGGCATAAACGAAAGGGTTTTCTGCACCATATAGTCACTGGTGATGAAAAATGCATCCATTATGATAATCCAAAAAGGAAGAAATCATGGGAATCCCCTGGTCATGCTTCAACATCTACGGCTAAGCCAAATATTCATGGAAAAAAACTCTTGTTGTGTATTTGGTGGGATCAGCTTGGTGTCGTGTATTATGAGTTGCTCAAACCGAATGAAACCATTGCTGGGGCTGTCTACCGAACATAATTGATGAGATTGAGTCGAGCACTCGAGGAAAAGCGCGCCCACTACTACGCCAGACACGACAAAATTATTCTCCTGCATGATAATGCTAGTCCACATGTTGCGGCACCGGTCAAAACCTATTTGGAAACACTCAATTGAGAAGTTTTACCCAACCCGCTGTATTCACCAGACATTGCTCCTTCTGATTACCACTTGTTTTGATCGATGACGCATGGCCTGTCTGAGCAGCACTTCACATCATATGAAGATACCAAAAATTGAGTCGATTCGTGGATAGCCTCAAAAGATGATGATGATGACTGACGCGGTATTCGTATGCTGACAGAAAGATGGGGAAAAGTAGTGGCAAGCGATGGGTACTACTTCGAATAAAACATGAGGTTCCGTTCTTTCACAATAAATGCCCATTTTTTTATAAAAAACGGCGGAAACTTATTTGTACACCTAATAACATTGACATGTAAGAAAATACAATAAAAGAAAACAGTGTAAATCGAAGAACATAACAAATCAAACCCATACAATTTAATCAATTCCTCCCGATAAGAACAACATATTCACTCTACTCCTGCAAGTAGTTAAAGTTACATGAAAATCCATACAATGACCATATTGATGTTGTTTACAGCAATATTGTATACCTGGGAAGTTAAACGCCATATAGCAATCCCTTCCAACCAAATTGAATAATTTTATTAAGGAATAAAGTGAAAATCACATCATAACCTTTTATTTTAAATCAAGTACCAACTAGAATCAAGCCCACAACTTCCAGGTAGGAAGATAGACGTCTTATCAATTAGGTCATGGAGAGAACGTATTTAATAAACACATATTTATATCAGACTGTAAACTTTTTTTTTAATGTTTATTTTGCGTACCATTAGGAATCAATACCGAGAATCGAACCGAACGAGAGCGACAGCTGAGATGGTACGGGCACATAAGACGGAGATCACCAGACCATATTGTAAATCAGGCAATGCCTGTGGATCTTCCTCAACAGCCGTCCAGAGGAAGACCAAAGAACTCCTGGATAACTCAATGGTCCAAAATCCTGCAGAGAAACGGCCTAGATGAAAGCGACACCCAGAACCGAAGGATATACAGCCTGAGAACGAGAAGAGCCGACCCCAACAGCCTACATAGGCAATGAGTTTGGACAGTGCCAGGAAGATGAAGAAGACCGGGAATCGAACCAGATACTGTATCGAAAGAATAGTTTTAATTGTAAAATGCTCAAAATTAAAATAAAAAGGAAAATCTTATACTTGGTTGTATTTGCTTATAAAATCTTATACTTGGTTGTATTTGCTTATAAAATCTTATACTTGGTTGTATTTGCTTATAAAATCTTATACTTGGTTGTATTTGCTTATAAATTAAAACGTGAAATTTGCGAACTCCACAATATTTTTTTTAAATGGCATTTAATTTTTTTTAGTTTTTTTTTAATATTAACATTTACGATACATAGTTAAAAAGTTTGTCGAATCGAGATTTATTTTATGTATTGAATATTATATTAAATATAACTTATCGACAATATGTCTTCGACGAGTTCTCTGATTCTTTGTGCACAATGCTCGTGGCCAAGGAGACAGTTTGGAGAGGCTTGTGGTTACTGGAGGTGTGGAAGGACGACGCACAAGAGGAAGATTCCCAGTGCGTTGGACTGACCAAGTGAGAGACGCAACTGAACAACTATTAACAACTGAATGGTTGAAATAAAATAGGCACTAAGTACCAAAAAAAAACTAGATATGCAGTTTCATTCTATATGACATATAGAACGAAACTGCATACTTAGTTTTTTTTTTGGTACTTAGTGCCTATTTTACTTCAACCATTCAACTGCCCTTCGACTCGCGGAGTCCAGGGATGGTTGGAGAGGAGTCGTCGAAGGCTATCATGAGAGTAGTGATGTACAGTCATGAGCTGCACGACAGAATTATGATGATTATACTTAATTTTTGAAAACATCGAATTAATGAATATTTAAAAATAAACCATTGCGATCTCTGCTGTCTGGTTAGTAGGACGTGGGTTTTGGGGACAATTTCCGATGGTACTCGAAAAAAAATGGTTCCAGTCTGGTAAACGTGATCATCTGGTAACATCACTCGCGTGTGCTAGACATGTGGTAATATCACTCGCGTGGGCTAGACATGTGGTAACATCACTTGAGTGAGCTAGACATGTGGTAACATCACTCGCGTGAACTAGAGATTTTCACGTGCAGCAGTATTCTAAATTACCTGCAATAAAGAACTGCGAATTCCATGCATATTCCAGCGGTTCTAAGCACATAGCAAACCTTTCGTTGATTCATATTTTTTGTTTAATGTATGTTATCTAACAATTATTTACGAAATGGTGAATCAATATTGTTTTCAGTGCCGTATTCACGAACTAAGCTATTAGCACCATCATTTGCAAATGGAATGGCCTTGTTGAATGAATTTTCTGATATCGACATCTTCCATATTTCGGTGATTAAATTGAGGGTTAAACGCCTTAATAAACTTTGTAAGTATAACAGTCACTTCACAGAAAAACACGAGTAACATTGTTATTATGTTTTCCTTGTTATTAAATGTAGTTGTGTTAAACATGTATCAAATGTTAAATAAATTTAAAATAAATACACTTCGATTACTGGGGGTCCGAAACAATATTGTCTTCCAGTGACGCTTTTCAATACGTCAGAATCATCAATGCTGATAAATTTAAAGATACCAAACGAACGAATGGCTGAAAACAACTGTTTACAGTATACAATTAAATTGTTATGCATATTTAAATTTACACGCGGGTGATTTTAACACGAGCCACATTTTTGCAAGCTTCGCCATTATAAAAATCGTATCGGGAGAGAGAAAGCGAGAGATGGCTGTAAAATTACTCAATTTAAATTCGCCACACTTGCATAATAATAATGGAAAATTACTGAAAAATGCTACCGGGTAGTGGGGCAGTGACTGCCATACATTAAATTTAATCTATCATATTAAATCGCTTTAGAATGAGAAATTGTTTGAACACTTTGTTACCTCCAAGTTGTAATTATGGGATATTGTTTTCATTGCACCAGGAACTTTTTAACGACATTTTGAATTTCGATTATTTTCGGTGTCGTATTCAGGAACAGAGCTATTAAGAGCGGCAACACCCGCACACGGAATGCCCTTATTGAACGAATTTTCTAATTTTGATTAATAAAAAACCGAAATCCTTAACCCTTTAAACGCTATGACGGAATTATCCGCATAATTAATCCGTGTCACGCAGGCAAAGCGCAGTTATATTCGCGTTTATATTATTAATCTTATTTTATTAATTTGTTTACGCTATATTTTACAATTAGTACAGATACTGCCATCTCTGTAGAATATTATGAATATTTTTGTCACTTGTTAAGATGATTTCTGATCGAGATGTTATAATTTTTCTAAAGTGAGCCGTTTGACAGTCGTCAATACAGCATAAACACGTATTCGTTTTACACGTTTCGGTTATATATTAATAAAATGTGTGTTATGTATAAAGAATGAAATGAAATTTGTGCATTGCGTTACATTGTTTACATTTTTTAATGCAGTGACAACCCTAAATTCAATTTCGAAAAAGGAAAATTGTATTGAATTTTATTAAAAAGATGCATAAAACATAACAGATAATCAACAAATTGTGAGAATTCAACTTTTTACTTATCATAACGTTTTAATTTTTTTTTAAACAATAATTCAACAATACGTCAAAAAAGTCTGGCTTCCAGGTAAGCACCAGCTACTCCATGTCTGTCAGGGAAAAGGTTAATGATTTTTGTAGGCTGACTGATCTATTTCACAGGGAAAGAAAAATAATCATTGATCGTTTAGTTACTGTTTTAACACTTTATTTGGAGCTTTTGTGTGTTCTTTACTGTGAGCGTCCATGTCTCGCAGCCATACGTAAGTACTGGAAGAATACACTGGTTGTAGACCCTTCGCTTCAAGGATATTGGGAGATTACTTTTGAAGAAGTTGTTCAAACGTCCAAATGAGCTCCACTTTAGTTTTGTTCTTCGTGCTATTATCTTCGTGCTATTAAGTTGGCCCAGATACACATATTCCTGGACAAGTTCTAGCGGCTTTCCATCTACGTTTATTGGTTTTGGGGTAGCAAAGCTGTTCTTCATATATTTGGTTTTTGAAATATTAATTTTTAAACCAACTCCTTTGCTGACCTTTGCCAATTCTTGCAGTCGGTGCTGAAGATCATTTGGGTTTTGTGAGAATATAACGATATCGTCTGCAAATCTCAAATGGCTCAGGTAAAAAAAAACGTTTTTCTTTAAGTAAAAACTGTTTTTAATTTGTAAAGATGAGGAAATAATATATTGTATATTAAGTTATATAAGTGTGTTCATTGAAATACGGTCATGAAATATAGTAAAAGTATTACTTGTTTTTGTTTTTTTTTTCTTTCACGGCATAACGCCGTAACCTTTTTGGTTTGTTGTGTGGAGTGCTTTCTTTATGACAGCAAAATATCTGAATAATGTAGTGTTTTGATGTGAATACCTTTATTTATTTATACATGTCAAAAAAATGGTAACTACATAATTTATAAAAACACAACAGGTAATTCAAAGTGGACATATAATTTTTAATAGAACTGGATTTATTGCCTTTCATTTGTAGTGTCCCCAGTAAACTAGGATTTTGTCTGTATCTTACAGAGGATATATAACATAGGAAAAATGTTGATGTTTCTTTCTGATTATTGATTATACAATACTTCTGTAACATCTTGTATTTTTGTATTAATTCGCCCTTCTAAATAATTGTATTTTGTACAAAAAAATAATGATTAATTTGGGGGTACGTATTTAATATTAGTTAGTCAGACATTTCACTAGAAAGAGGATGATTTGCACCAATTAAGATTTGAAAGAAAGAATTAAGTGTGAGAATATGTAAGAAACTTTTGTTGTAATTAATATTTAATAAGTTATGGATAAGAAATTCGGATATGTGACTATAAATGAATGGAGATTAAGTGAGAGTTAGAGGAAAATATTGAAAGGACGGGAAATATTTGAAATTGAGTAAATATTATATTATATAATGGGCAACTAAATTCTCCAAGACATCAAACAATTTTCATATTTCTTATGGATTATTTATAACTGGAACGGCTGTATTTCCGAACATGTAGAAACGATGGATAACACAAGAGTTCCCATCGTTGTATTACATGAAACATCCGTTAGCAGTCGTCCTAACAAATAGAAACTGTTTTAAACTCTACTCCCAAGGTCCAGCATTCCTTGTGCGGCTACAAGACCATGGTGTTATACAAGAATATTCCTACCTTTTCTCCTGTCACTGGAATATGCGGCAGAGCTGGTGATGGAGTCCTTATCGGGCTGCTCTTCCTTGATAGTCTTCCCCTCCATTTTACCCTGGAATAAAAAAATCTCTTTAATATTTCTAAGAAAATACGCTAAGTTAAAGAAATAAGTTTCTAAGAAAATAAGTCTGTTAAGATACTCGTCCACAACTGTATTTTAGTATCAACTTTGATGCATGGGAGTGAAAAGTGGACGTGGAAAAGGCTGAAAGAAGCCGAATAAATGCTGTAGAAATGCGTACAATAAGAAAAATACATGGGATAACAATGTATGACAGAATATGCAATGAAGTGATAAGGGATGAATATGAACTTAAGGCTGAGGTGTTGAGTAAGATGAGAAGAGCACTCTTAGGTGGTTAGGGTACGTAGCACAAATGAACGAAGAAAGACTGACGAAACAAATATGTAGCACAAATTTGAGTGGACGGTGTGGTAGAGGAAGACCAAAGAAAGTATAGTTGGATCAAGTGAATGATATTTTGAAAGAAGGAAACGTAGAAAGTCAAAGAAATCGTTAGAGTTGTATGGATAAAGAAGAGGTGAAGGGTGTATGCCACGATAGGAAAGTCAGGTACTGTGTACTCTCTGCCCACCCCGATACAGAGAAAGTACTTGATAGTATATGTACGAATATGTAAGAAAATACGCGATCATTCAATTTTTTATCTTAGTTTACGATTAGTATTATAAGTCCTAGGACACGCAGGATGAACTGCAGATATCAAATTGATTCCTTTGCAGAGGCAGACACTTTGGCAGGTAAAAAAAATAGCAAAGGGAAAACGTAGGTCATAACCAGTGGCGGACTGGGCCGACGGGCTTACGACAATTTCCCAATAGGCCGATAAATCCGTCATCGATATTATTATTTTAACACTCAGGTGTGTTGCCATTGGAGGAAGAATCCTTTATTTTTTTTTTTATTTATTTATTCAATTTTCTGAAAACAGGCTTAGCCCAATTAAATTGAAAAATACAAGAAATGTTAACATTAATAAAAATTATGTAAATGCATACATACTCGTATATACACACAAAGATACACATATATTCAAAGTGACTTAAATACATTGATGAGTGCTTTCTAACGTGCTCAATCTTAGAAGATAATTTACTTTTGCTTTTGGTAATGTGATATGAAATATGTCAATATCCGAAGCAGTCCCGAACAAAAGAGTTAAGGCCCTTCGAACAGACATAGCGGCTGGAAGACCCGTTTTCGTGTATGTTATTGAGAACAGTTCTTGCCGGCGCAGTCTAGTGTAATTGCTAGGAACATTTAACGCTAATCTTTGTAGTAATGCTGGACAGCTCACAACTCGTCGAACGAGTTTGACAACGTATACCAGGAGACGCAGATCTCTTCTTACGCTCAAGGAGGTATACCCGAGCATGCCCAGCAGAAACTGCGTAGGATAAAGCCATGGATAGGCACCAAACTCACTCATATAGAGATATCGTAGATTCCCCGACATTTTTTAACTGTCTTTTTTTTTTTTTTTATCCACTTTGCACGGATTTCTCCTGTTACACAAAGAGGGTTTGCTTCTAGCGTTAGCTTATTCGTTAGGAATAATATCAGCCAGGATTCTTCTCATACTGCTAGACGGTACCGAGAATATATCAACCGTGTCATTCAGTTGGTTCAATATCTCTATACCACGGGTGACTGAGTGTTTAGCCATGATATTCGTCCTGTAAGTTGGTATGTAGAACAGAGGGTGATTCCTTGCACGGATATATTTATTGGGTACATATAAACTTAGTGCTTCTAGAATCGCGGGACAGTTAAAGGAACCTTGGAAAACCTTTATTAGGAATATCGCAATGGATTGTTGCCTTCTTGTTTCAAGGCTTCTATAGTTACACACCGTGAGAAGTTCGGCATGGTGAGCATATTTTGGGTAATCGCCCTTTGTTCTGTACCATAGATATCTGAGGATTTTTTTTTGTATTTGTTCTATATTGTTTTTGTATTTGAGCTGGTGAGGAGCCCAAACCGTAGATGCATATTCTAATTTGGTTCTAATTAGATAGTTATATAAGTTTCCGAGGATATCGGTGCTGTTAAATTCTCTTGATATTCTCATTACAAAACCGAGTAGTTTGTAACAGTCCGATATCAAACGTGAGACATGGTTAACGAACGTGAGTCCGACATCGAAGGTTACGCCCAAATCCTTGAATTCAGAAACTCTGTTTAGTGCCACTCCCTGTATAGTATACTGATGGTGGATTGGTGAAAACGATCGACTATAAGATACACAGACACGTTTATTAATGTTGAACAGAAGATGATTTTGCTCACTCCAGGAGACTAGGGAGTCTAGGTCCTGTTGTAACTGTGCACAGTCCTGAGGTGAATTGATCTTTTTGAATATTTTCAAGTCGTCAGCGAACAATAAACATAGTTCGATACTGGTCATGGTGATTAGTCGTGACAAGGTACAACAGTGAAAAATCTATATATTTAACATACTCGTATTTTCCGAATTTGAAGTTTCGATAACTAACATCATATAATTTAGCAATTGGTGTGGGTGTTTCTAATAATTTAGTATTTTTCGGTACCGTACAAGGAAAATGGCTATCCCCCGGGCACAGGAGGCCGTGGGACTAATCGCGTTGCAATTAGTCCGGAAAAACGCCAACAGATGTCGCACGAGGCAGCTAATCTCATTTTGATGGTTCGCGTCCCGGCTATAAATCCGTCCTCCGATTGGACGCCCGCCCAAAATTATAAAACGCTTTTGAATTTTAGCGGGAAAATGAGGAGCGGGATGGCGGGAATGTTAATACGGGCCGTGCTGTGCTATTCGATGAATGAATTTATAATGACGGGTTTTTTTTTTATTATTATTCGAAATTACATCCATTCGTGTGTCATCATGCCGCACGTTTCGATACGGCGGTATTTTCTTGTTATTGCCGAGCAACATAAATATATGTTCGGTTTTATGTAACATACTGGCGTAATGATTTGAAAATAATGGTACATACATGAAAACCATCGTGTCATGTCTCTTCTAAGGTAGGTATGTCATCACATCATATCGCACCACGCCTTTCTATCTACGCACACAGCTCTCATATCGTCCACATATATACAGTATCTTCTGTTTCTTATACTCCTTACCTTTTCCTCACTTACAATCCCTCAAAATATGTCCTTTTCATTCTTTCCTCGCTCTACATTCATTTCAGGTATATTAAACGAATTTCGTAATCTAGTTGACAAGTGTTTTGTGACATTGGCACATATTTAGTTTAACTGTTTGTTTTCATTTGTCTTTTAATGCTTTAAGTATGATTAAGTATTTTTGGAAATAACGTAATTTTCTAGTATAACTCAAATATGTTACAGAGAAAAGGACCAGAAATATGTTAAAGAGGTTTCAAATATTTTGACCTGAATATTCCTTTATGTGGCCCCCGTTTAGCTTCCAGACAGCACTCAAGTCTTTAATCAATTGGTTAATAAACGATGCCTTCGAGATGTGCTACCTCTATCATTCAAGAAATAAAGATTACCACAAAACTTATTTGGCCATGTTGTTACAATAAAAAGAACAATTACATCTTCAAAAAGTTGGTGGTCACGGGGACTAAAAGAGCACGAAAAAGTAAGGTCTTCTTCAAGATAGATGGACCAAATAAATGATTTAATAAGTTAATTAAATAAACGCGGCATTCAAAATGTCCAATACCGGGAAGGATGACTAAAAATGGTGCACCAGGTATCAAACATAGTCCAGAGGACAACGACACCTAGAATTGAGCACGCAATGAGGAACAAAATCAATACTCATTTGTAGCCTGTCTTATAGTACGAGTATATTCTAAAAAGAACCCTTCCGGCAAGGGCTGCAATAATCAGGTAGATTTTGTCTGTTTGTGAAAGGAAATAAAATTTCCTGCTTTATGGTAATCTATAAGTACTTGGGGCTCGAAATTTGGTAGGGCCACGGTGGGGTACATCTTGCTGGAAAATGTGCTCCTATAAAATGCCGTGTAATGCCACAGTTGCATTCCATCAGCAACACTACCAATAGTCCTACTCCCTAGCGTCCACGAGTGGTCTTAGGCCCCGCGAGCCCCGGGCAATGTGACCACTGACATTAACATCAGTGTCATAGCAGATAGGGAGAGGATGAAGGGCGAGTGTCCGGCGCCTTAAAACCGGGCCCCCCCAGCTAAGGGTAGGTAACCCTGACAGAAAATTCCACCGAAGAAGGCAACGGGAAACCACTTCGGTCAACCTTCCCCAGGACACCACTATGAAGAGAAATCAAGCAATGGCCCCGAGTCCCGGGCGGTCCTTAAATGGACCAGGGGTGCGAAGAATCTCCCGGCTCAACATAGTGAATGACATGGTGAGGATTGGAACATGGAATGTAAGAAGCCTTTATGCAGCTGGTAAAATGGACAATGTTGTACAGGAAATGATGAGAATTAAGATTGACATCCTTGGTATTAGTGAACTCAGATGGACTGGAACAGGAGTGCATCAACATGAGAAAGGCAACCTGTATTATTCTGGAAGTGATATTTCTGACAATAACCACCGGAATGGGGTTGGCATATTTGTATCACTAGATTATATTAAATTTGTTAAAAAGTTTGTTCCCATATCGGACAGAATTATGATTCTACAGTTAGAAGCGCGACCGTTCAATGTAAATATTATACAAATATACGCACCAACAGCTGACACTAGATATGATGACGAAGTTGAAAAACTGTATGAAAGCATCACAAATGTTCTGAAATCGACAAAAAGTGATGATATAAATATTATAATCGGGGACTTTAATGCAAAGATTGGAGAGGGCCGACGTTCACACTTAGTAGGGGATTATGGTCTAGGCCAGTCTAATAACAGAGGTGATAGAATGTTTGAGTTCTGCGAAGAGCATAATATGGTAGTTGTGAACACATGGTATAAGCTTCCGAAACGCAGACTATACACATGGAAATCACCACAAGACAATCCATCTTGCCCCAATCCTATCAGAAACCAGATTGATTATGCACTGATAGGAGAAAGATTCAGAAACAGCATTAAACGTGCCGCAACATATCCCGGAACCGATATAGGATCAGATCATAATCCACTTATTATAGATATTAAATTGAAATTAAAAATATTAACGAAAAGATTTATGCATAGGAGAGTTGACACTGAAAAGTTGAAAGTTGCAGACCTTAGAAACACAGTGTCCACTGAATTAAATGAAAAACTACAACAGATAGACAATAATGCCACGTCAGTTGAACAACAGTGGAATAATTTTAAAAACACAATACACGATGTCTGTAAAGAACATCTAAAATCTGCAAAAAATATTCGTAGAAAACAGTGGATGACAGATCATATTTTAAATTTAATGGAACAACGTAGAGTGGCTGGTATCAAGGATCGTAATAGCAGTGAGTACAAAAACCTCCAGAGGACTATAAAACGAGAGATTAAAAAAGCAAAGGAAGAGTGGATAAAGAGACAGTGTGAGGAGTTGGAGCGATATGATCAGATGCACGACTCATTTAATATGCATAAAAAACTAAAAGAAATGACTGGCCTCAGCAGGAAGCCTAAACCTACCTGTCTCACAGACGAATCTAATAACCTGATCTTGGAAGATTCAGAAATCTTAAAAACATGGGAAAATTATATAAGAACACTCTTCCAAGACTCTCGAACTGACGTTGAAATATCAGAACATAGTCAAGGTCCTGCTATATTGAAATCAGAAATACTACATGCTATATCAACATCTAAACCTCGAAAAGCCTGTGGACCCGATGAAATCCCTATGGAGGTTATCGAGTTGATAAATGAGAATAATATTGATTATTTACTTGGACTGTTTAATAGAATATATGACACAGGGACCATCCCCCAAGATTGGTTAAAATCTGTATTTATTACATTGCCCAAAAAACAACACCCAAAAAAATGTAATGATTATCGCCTCATAAGTCTTATGAGTCATATTCTGAAATTGTTTCTTAAAATAATACATGCCAGAATAAGACTGAAATGCGAGCGAGATTTGGATGACACTCAGTTTGGGTTCAGGAATGGTTTTGGTACCCGTGAAGCGCTGACAACAATAAACATATTATTACAAAAATGTTACGACCAAAGAAAAGACATCTATGCTTGTTTTATTGATTATGAAAAAGCATTTGACAGGGTTAAACACACATATTTAATTGAGATGCTGTTGAGATGTGGTATAGATGAAAAGGATGTGAGAATAATCAAGAATCTGTACTGGGACCAAAACGCTATCATTAAATTGGAAAACGGAAACACCTCACAAGGTATTCCCATTCAGCGAGGAGTCCGTCAGGGGTGTGTTCTCTCACCAACTTTATTCAATCTATACTCTGACTTGGTCTTTAAGGAAGCGCTGACTGAGACAAATCTCGGTGTGAAGGTCAATGGGGTGGTCATCAATAATATCAGATATGCGGATGACACCGTTCTAATTGCGGACAGTTTAAAAGGCCTTCAAGAACTGCTTGATAAAGTTGACTCCGTTGGTGAACGTTTTGGTGTGAACATTAATGTGAGCAAAACTAAAATGATGGTTTTTAGCCGAGAATGTCATCCAAATGTCCACCTTACGCTAAGGGGTGTTGTTGTCGAGAGGGTGAAACAGTTCAGGTACCTGGGAAGCATGATTACTGAGAAACTGGATCCTGACATTGAGATAAAATGCAGAATAGAAGCGGCACGAACGGCTTTTAATAAAATGAAAAACCTTCTTTGTGACGATAATATAAACTTAAAGCTGAGACAAAGAATGGTCAAATGTTACGTATGGTCTGTCTTACTTTACGGCGTAGAGGCGTGGACTCTTAAAGTTAACATAATAAACCGCCTTGAAGCGTTTGAAATGTGGATCCACCGTAGAATGTTAAGAATATCTTGGACCGATATGATAACAAACACTGATGTACTACGTAGAGCCAATGCAAATAGAGAACTATTCACCACTGTTAAGCTCCGTAAAACATCATATTTTGGCCATGTAATGAGAGGTGACAAATACACCGTACTTCAGCTCGTCATGAAGGGGAAGATCGAGGGCCGCAGAGGGGTCGGCAGAAGACAGCTCTCCTGGCTTCGAAACATCCGACAATGGACCGGCGTCAGAACTGTGGGGGAGCTGTTTCGCGCCGCCCAGGACAGGGAAGCTTTCTCTCAGATGGTCGTCAACGTCGGGGGGACCCGGCAGGACACGTGAAGAAGATAAGTACTCTACCATGTCTTGTGAAGCGCTTGGCCTCTGGATAACTTACTGCACTTCCGTGCGAAAGTTCGCTGGTTCAATCAAGATCAACGATATACCGAGATGTGGCGTTGGGAGACAATTACTAGGTGTTTCATGCACTGAATGGAGAACAAATGCCCCTATTCTAGAAGAGGTGTTTCATGCACTGAATGGAGAACAAATGCCCCTATACTAGAAGAGGTGTTTCATGCACTGAACGGAGAACAAATACCCCTATTCTAGAAGAGGTGTTTCATGCACTGAATGGAGAACAAATGCCCCTATTCTAGAAGAACTTAAAATATCTCAATCGTATTCTTCAGTTCTTCGGTCACATTTCGCGCAAGCAGACCATGGAGAGATCCATAGTCACTAACAATTTGGAGGGTCATAAAAACCAACGTGGAATACCTATGCGTTGACGAGACTAGGTGAAGAGTGATATGGGTTTATCAGATGCATGGCCGCGCGGTAACGTAGTGGACTTTCATGCAGAAGTTCGCCGGTTCGACCCCCGTGTTCTGCTACTCCCCTCGAATTACATTTTAGAAACAGACATTTTTTCCAACTAATATTCGGGGTATAATGATACTTATGACTTCAGTCATATATATTATTTAAAAAAAGAAGGAGAAATATGCCGGTGTGCTCCGTCGTCTCTTTTCGGCGTGCCATCAGATCCAGTACAGTGGTGTGGTGTGTGAGTTTGCTGGTGTGCAACAAGGGTAAATTGAAAGAAAGAGTTGTTCTTGCTGGGATAAATTGTTTGAATTAAATATATTATGTAAGTTGTTTTTCAATTCATGTATCAAAAAGGTCACATGACCGTTGAAATGAAATAAAAAATTCACAAATGTAAATATCGAATAACTTTGTCGATTTTGACATCTAGGATAATATCATTGTATTAAACTTTCATTGTATACAGTAAAACCTAGTTGACTTATTGCTATGTGGCAATCTCTTCCAACCAACCAGAAAGTTGTTACAGAGGCCTTAAGAAAAAACTAGACTGGAATCCTTTTTAAAAAATCTGGTTTACAGCGGGACCACCAACTAGGTCACGCAGGTCGTCATATGAACTTTGAAATAAAATAAAATAACAAATGTAAATATCGAATAAATTATGTATTCGATACTACCTTGATCAAAAAGTTTTAGGACTTTATTCATAAAATTTAAAATACAAGTTTATTCATCAAAATCGATATGGTTCCCTTCAAAGTACTCCCCATCGACTGCAACGTCTTGAGCGGATCCATAGGCGATTTTCAAATCCTCTGCCAGCTCTCTAATGGTCAATTTGCGGTTTTCGACCAACATTTCTTTGATTTCAACGATGTTTTCATCGGTTTTCGACTGCCACTGCGTTCGTCATCATCGACCGACTCACGACCACTTCTGAAGCGTTCGTGCCACCGAAAAACACTTCTCCAACATTTCCAAGGTTTGCGGACCGTTAAATCTGTTTAATCACACAAAATTTAATGCAAACTCTTGATGCAATTTTCAAACTTGGAAAAAATCGAAAACACGTACAAAGGTAGATGTACTCAGTACAGCGTAACTTTTACAAATTTCAAGCTTTGACGCTGAAATTTGGAAGGAAGTGTCAATGATAGATGTGGTAACCTAACAAAAAAAAAAAAGAATTCCAATCCGGTGACTGACAGCGCCACACGGTGGCTGGTCCTAAAACTTTTTGATCAAGGTAGTATTTACATTTATTACATTTACATCTTTGTCGATTTTGACTTGAAAAAACAAATATAAATATCGAATAACTTTATCGATTTTGGACACGAAAAAACAAATGTAAATATCGAATAACTTTGTCGATTTTGACATGAAAAAACATATGTAAATATCGAATAACTTTGTCGATTATGACATGAAAAAACAAATGTAAATATCGAATAACTTTGTCGATTTTGACATCTTGGATAATACCATCTGCAGAGGTCACATATTTTTTTAGGATGAGGTGAATCACTAAAAAAGAACACGTTCCAGCTGTGATGCTAAACATGTAGCATTCAGAATAAACACCTCGCAGACTCTGGGTAGATAAGACAGTGTGTAATTGTATTGGCATAACAGTCCAGGGTCTGGTATTATTCTGCTCTAAAACGAGTACCGTACGTCCGCTACTCTCCCATTCAGATGTGGGCCGACGGCGGAGAGACTGGGGTGTAGGAACCAGGAGCGCAACTATGACATATCCTAACTTACAATATATTATACAATATTATAATAGGAATAAATTAAAGACGCAACTTATTAATACACAAACAAACATATCATCACGCCGTGGTCCTTGCAGGGTAGGCAGAGAAAACAGATCTACAAACTTTTCTATCCAAGCACACAACTTTCGCCCTCTCTACATTCATATATTTCGTCATGCACAATATTCCATTATTCATACTTCTCACTTTACTTTCTTTCAAAATCTGGTCCACTTGGTTCAGCTATGTTTTCATAGGTCTACCTCTTCCACGCATATCTTTCACTGTTGACTTGTATATTCCCTTAATCATTATTTCATCAGTTATTCTCTCCATATGTCCAAACCATATTAAAAATCCTTTTCTCATCTTACTTAAAATATCCATTTAATCCATGCATTCATTTCTAATGTCTCCATGAATTCAATCCGCCCTTTTTTTTATACATTGGCACTCCATAAACTTTCCTTAGCGCATACATCGCCGTAGTATTAATCTTCCTCGTATCCTTCTTATGCCGAGTCTAAGTTTCACTTCCATACGTCCATATCATAGCATCTGCACCTCTCTCATATTTTTTTTAAATCGAACAAGGTGACTTTCTTGCTTTACGCCTTTCGTAATTTTAAACATATTAATATGTTAACTATATTTACCCCAAAATACAATAAAAGAACTGTATGGCAGAGACAATTGGAGAAGAATTATTCATATTGATGGAATAGTCTCAATTGTCTCAGGCTTACTTCCAGAGAAAATAAAATCGGCATATACCACAAACAATAATATAAGTAAAAAGATGTTTAATGCCAAAGACAAGCGAGATTAACTACATAAAAGTGGTGTATATGTATAATAATATAATGTACTTGTGGAAGTATATACATATGTATATTGGAATGACACAAAGAAACATAGGCACTAGAATAAAAGATAATTAACCTAGTCTATAAAATAACATTTTTTTAGAATATGCAAACCATATAATAAGAAACCAATCATAATTTCAAAGTCAGGTTAAAATTTTAGCCACGAAGATCACTATAAGAAAGAAGTTTCACAGGCTGAGGTGTCCAAAAACGGTGGATATTTGAGTTGTGTCTTATGGTGTTTATGAGCTAAATGACGCCGCAGTATATGTCGGAATTATGCATTACGGATGTACCCTGTGTGAGACGTGCTTCACTGTCAAGGTCTCAGAGTTTTGACAGTGTAGTTAAAGAGAATCGGGCGGATAGACCAGATTACTTTGTTCCATCTTTTGGAGGAGATTTACCTATAGCGTGGAATAAAGTTATGTAGTGTTAGTAGAGGCATTCATTCATATGACATCCTTTAACATATGCGAACTGGTGGTTCAGACATACTAAAGAGCGTGGCTGGGAGATACCATTTTCTTCAGCCCCATAATTCGAGTCATTGGGTTTTGAACCACTTGAGTAGATATGAAATTTGCGTTTCGTCATTGCCCCTTTTTAGCAATAGAACCCTGCAAGTCAAGTGGCTACAACAATTGCACGAATCAAGCGTGTGTGATTATTGTCACAAAATAAACTTTTTTTACTAGATTAGCACGTTTTTTTTTTCAGGTTTCATTGTGTTTCGAACTTGGAACCCCCGGGTGAGATGCGAAAGTTTTACCAACTAGGCCATTAAGATCGTATTTTATAATAATATTAACAAAATAATGTATTTTATAGCACCGTTTAGATAGCAAACTTTATTTAAGGTCGCATAGTTTATAGAAGTCTGCTTTTCCTGCCAGTCCGAAGGTTTCGGGCCTAATTTCAGTCGGATTTAGTTGTCAGTCATTTGAAAAATCATTAAAATTATTTTGGTAGGTTCGAAGAAATAATAATAAATAACACAGGGTCATAAAGCTGTGAAGTTGTATTGTATACAATAAAAGTGTAATGCAATACATAGTTTCAAAATCCTAATTATTAGTCAAATGTGTCACAAATGACATATATTACAAATAAACAATTAAACAATCTTTTGTTTAATAAGATGCTACGCCACTGTGAATTTACTTGAAATTTGACGCAAAACAGACATTTTTGTTCTGTATAAGGTTACAGATGAACACATGGCCGGTGCAGCGAGGGGGGGTGGCCGTCGGGTGGATTCTAATGTTCTTTTATAAAGGATATTGTTTCAGTTTATATTTTTGGAAACTTCTCAAGGATGCTGCCAAATACTAATGGGGTTATTTTTATCATTTCTTGTGTCCAAATAAATTTCTTATGAAAACAATAATGTATTTAATCAACATCGCCATCACACCATATGTATTGAGGTAGGCCAAGCGAACAGATTTCCACTTACTTCTATCCTGGTATACATCTTTAGTTTCTACCTCATCCGTAAACCTTGTCATGCATCACCTGTTATAAATTTTATTCACTCTTTCATTGGTTGTGTCAAGTATTCCAAAACTTCTTGTGCCTTCTATAATACTTGTATAGATTACATTTTAAATATTTCATCATTCGTTCTTTGTACGTGGCCGAACAATCTTAAGGTTTTTTCTTAAATAATAATGAAATAAAATAAACATTATTTACTGTCAAATATATATAAGTACGAGCCCATTGTTGAACATGTTCCTGACATTTATTTATAATAAACGAGTGAAGTAAAGTACATATTCCCACTAAAATCCACATTTACCCCAAATTTCAGACACCTATTTATCCAAAAATACAACACGAAGATGCCAAAAATGTTACTCATCTATAAACAACATGTACTAATCTATTTATTTAACTTTTAATTGTGAAACAATTTGGCAGGCTTATCGCCAGGTGGGCAATCTCTACCAACAACACAAAAGCAAACAAAGGAAGATAAATGATAGGGAAAAAATATTCACCTTTGCAGAATTCATTATCAAAATACATAGTAAAAAATATTGTGAGATATCATCAATCAAAGGAAAAGTAAGGGATGGTGGAGAGGAAAGAAAAATCAGGAATGAAACACGTTATATTACTGGTCTGAAATTAAGAGTTAAATATAAGAGTTGAATATAAAATTACATGCGTTAAATAATTTAATGCATCTTTAGGAGCTGCGTCCTAGTGGGACGAGATGATGATGATTTGTTGATAAATAAAACACGTTTTGGATCGCAATGCGGAAAGAGAGTTTTTATTAGTAAACGTAGGTATTTATACTATTCCCGCGTGTGTGCGGGAATGCGAGCAAGATATCCTTCGTCTCGTTTCTGCATTAGCAAAATTATTAATGTCGTATGTAGGTGACAATTTATTTACGGAACTGGCGAGACAGCGTGGTGCGTTCTCGCTCTAGTATGGAAAGCGGTCCGCTCCGGGCTATGGGTTGAATGGCCGGCGTGTGAACTTTGGACTTGTTTATTTAAATTTGTTGAGGAATGCAAAGGTCACTTCATCGGTCATTGACCGTGTGTATGAATGCCCACAGTGTTCCGAGTGTGCGACTGAATGTGCGACGACCGCCACACATCTTTACCATCAAATATATGCCCTGCCCTATCCACTGCACTAATGATTCCCGCCATATCTCAGCGGCAAAGGATATCATTTTTCCAATTAGGTTATTTTATTCAGTCCCCTTCATTGCAATTATTTACGTACATACATACTGTCACCCCATTTCTCAGACGGGGTAGGCAGAGAGGACAGAGCGCCACACTTTTCTCTCGATATCGACACGCATCTTTAGCTTCTTCAACATCCATACAACTTCTACGATTTTTACGTTTCCTTCTTTTGAAATGTTTTATCCAACCATGCCCAGTTTTTTCAGTCGTTTTTTTTTAAACCTGCCAATAACGGAGCGTTCCATACAGATAGATGCGCACAAATTTTTTTTTTCAAGCAACAACATAATAAAACATTGCTAATTCGCGTTTCAAACTACCTACACTGTGTATTTACATTTTTTTGTGAAAAATTAGACCATACAATGGAACGGTCGATCATTAAAATAACCTCTAAATTTTACACACAAGTAAAAAGTTGACAATATTAATTACCCAAAAAAACAACTAATATTATCCAGTGTTCTATTTTTCTGTATTACCCAAATATGTAGAACATTCAAACTCTTAAAATGTCTATATTAATTATTAGGGTTTATCTGGGACGAGCCACTGCGTGGTGGCTAGTCACCTTTACGTAATGGGTATTGTGTAGATTCCCGGCTACGAGTGTTGTTGGATGATAAAACTATAGACCGTGTATTTTTCGGTTGTCCTTTGCGAGAGCGATTTAATTTACTAAAAGCAATATACGAGTATTTACCGCGTCAAATGAATAGGTATTGTGTTTCTTCTTTCTTCGAAGAAAGTTTTCAAAGTTCCTCGAGGAACTTTTCCATTTATAGATCGATTGTTAAATTATTGAAACTTAATCAGTTGAAACTTTGAATTATCTAGAATTGTAATTTTTGAAAATCGGTTTTAATTATATCGACTCATATAATTACATAATGTTTTTAATTTGTTGGCACAAATCATCGTACTTTGGGTGGATTGCCTATTTTGAAAAAAAATACGGTCTGTTAACACCTGAGTTAAGTTTAGTTTAACTAACTTATTTTTCTGTTAAATAAAAAAAGCTGTTAACAAAATACGACAGTTGTAATATCTGTAATAAATATATTATACAACTGAAATCATTTTAGTTTTTTCACATCTTGATATAACATAGTGTTGCATAAATAATAATATTCACAACATAATATTTTATAGTTTTGACATTCAGCTGTCAGGTGCCACTCCATTTCGTACTTTGGGTGGATTGCCTATTTTGAAAAAAAATACGGTCTGTTAACACCTTAGTTAAGTTTAGTTTAACTAACTTATTTTTCTGTTAAATAAAAAAAACTGTTAACAAAATACGACAGTTATAATATCTGTAATAAATATATTATACAACTGAAATCATTTTAGTTTTTTCACATCTTGATATAACATAGTGTTGCATAAATAATAATATTCACAACATAATATTTTATAGTTTTGACATTCAGCTGTCAGGTGCCACTCCATTTCTCTGTCAGGCATAGGCAGAGAGGACAGAGTGTCAGATATTCCAATCTCGACGTAGATCTTCAGCCTCTTCTACATCCATACACCTTCTCATACAACTCCTACAATTTCTCTGACTAGACGCTTTACTGTTTCAAAATATTAACACTTGATCCAAATATATTTTCCTCAGTATTCCTCTATCATCCCTTCCACTCACATTTGCTCTATACATTTGATTTGTTAGGCTGTCTTTATTCATTCGTTCAACATGCCCGAACTATATTTGAGTGCTCATATTAGTCTTATTCAATATATTAGTTCACATTCATCCCTAAATACTTCATTTTATTCTGTCATACATTGTCCTCTCCTCCTTTCCATTTATTGTTCTCAGTACACGCATTTCTACATCATTTATCCAGCTCTTTTGAGTATTTTTCTAGGTCCACGTTTAACTCCCATACATCGAATTTGGCAATAAAATACTGGTGTGGATTGTTATCACTTGTAAATTTTGATACTGCCCGGTTTATCTTAAATGCGGTCTTTAAATTGGGAAATTGATATTAATTGTGTTGATTTAGTAGGAAGTAGTTGACCCCGTAAATATTTTATATACAAGCAAGCTTTTATAACGTTCAAAAACATTATAAAGAACTTTGAAACCATGCATGGCACGTGATAATCTTACAAGTGATGGATAGCTTGTTCGGAGTTTCGGTCCGATGGTAGGACACCTTACTCCTTCATCGGATAAGTTCTGACTGTTAAGATATTTATTGGAAATTGGCAGGATCTTTTTGGGAATCGGGAAAGGATAGGTTTGTGGTAATTGTTTTGATTTTATGAATGATTATGAGAAATTATAAACGATTAAATACATATATAAATATGATGATATATACATAATATTAAATACAAATATACATAAATTTGTGTCGTCACACACTGTTTTATATTGAATGGGTGAAAAAAAAAAAATGAAAAAATGAATTGTGAATAAATTATAAGAATGAATATAGTATATGTAGATAAGTAAATGAGTGGGGAAATGTGTGTGACTTTTATAAATATATTAAGGTGTAGAAAATGTTTATTGAAGGTGAGAAATGCGGTTGCCTATGGGGGTAAACTGTCTGCCGGAGGAATTATCGATGATGGGGTGTTCAGAGTGATAATCGGGGGGTCATTTGGGGGGATGATTAGAGTTAAAGAGGGGGGGGTCGGGGGGATGTTTCGCAATATTGATTTCGGACGAGTGTGTCTGTAACTGGTGTTCGCGTTGTAGTTATCTAAGGCTTTTATGACTGGGTTGGGATGACGGGATATAGAGCTGTAGAACCTTTCGGCCAGAGCGCGACTCTAATGGTTTAAAATAAGACATCGAAGTATTCTCCACGTTCTATCAACCCTCTTTGGCATGTTGAACGATCCAAGCTATCCGCAGTATCTGAGTAAAATTTTCTTTCTAAGCATGCACTGTCCCTCCGATCTGGTGACAGCAGACTCCTTTGTATACCAACGGATCACACATTATTCCACAACCCAGTTTGCAATTCACTCGGCCCGGCTTGGAACGATCTTCCTGACTCAATCAAATGTATTACATGCTTGTCGATACTTAAGAATAAACTTAAAAAAAGCATTGATATAAAATTAAAATACTCACTTTGTTTTACACTACTTTATTTTTTTGCGTATCACAATGCATTTCAACACTTGCTGTGTTATCATCAAGTGAGTTGGAAAGAACTGAATTATATACTAATCTACTTTATTTTTTTTTGCGTGTCACTGTGCATTTCAACACTTGCTTTGTTATCATCAAGTGAATTGGGAAGAACTGAAGTATTTATACACTAATCTACTTTATTTTCTTGCCTATCACAATGCATTTTAACACTTACTGTGTTATCATCAAGTCAGTTGGGAAGAACTGAAGTATTTATACACTAATCTACTTTATTTTCTTGCCTATCACAATGCATTTTAACACTTACTGTGTTATCATCAAGTGAGTTGGGAAGAACTGAAGTATTTATACGTTTATCTACTTCATTTTTTTTGCGTATTACAATGCATTTCAACACTTGCTGTGTTATCATCAAGTGAGTTGGAAAGAACTGAATTTTATACTAATCTACTTAATTTTTTTTTAGCGTGTCACTGTGCATTTCAACACTTGCTTTGTTATCATCAAGTGAATTGGGAAGAACTGAAGTATTTATACACTAATCTACTTTATTTTCTTGCCTATCACAATGCATTTTAACACTTACTGTGTTATCATCAAGTGAGTTGGGAAGAACTGAAGTATTTATACACTAATCTACTTTATTTTCTTGCCTATCACAATGCATTTTAACACTTACTGTGTTATCATCAAGTGAGTTGGGAAGAACTGAAGAATTTATACGTTTATCTACTTCATTTTTTTTTGCGTATTACAATGCATTTCAACACTTGCTGTGTTATCGTCAAGTGAATTGAGAAGAACTGAAGTATAAACTAATTACATCACATGTTCTTTACTATTCGTTATTCTTTACTAGTCTAGATTAGAAAGGAAGAAAAAAAGTCATTTAATTTACACTTATATTTACCCAAAATTACACAATAAAATAAAAAACAATATGAATTTTTTACGTATAAATAACAACGAATCTAGTCGTAAAATCCCTAACTAATGAGATTTAACCAGAGTTCTATACAGAAAATCACATTTCTCGTTCACTGTCTATGTTCACTGTTCAATACCAATACTAACTTTAATATTTATAATATCTATAATTAAGAATAGGGTTTACCAGATTAGCTGTAGTGATTGCAATGTATATTATGTGGGGTAGGTACGCCAACAATTAACTTCAGTACATTAATTGAAGAACACATTAGACCAATAAAAACAATATTTTTCTCAGTTCACTGAACACCTGATTGAAATATATAAGACAAACAAACGAAACAAAAATATCATCAATAATCAATTAAATTTATCCTCTCTTCCGCTTCTGACTCTATTTACTCCTTAGTATCATAAACAACAAATAAAATAGACACTTCTACTCTATTCCCAAAATAAAACCATAAATTACACACATATAAATATGATGTAATTAATATATACATGTCAACTCACCTGATGATGACACAACAATATGTCAACTCATCTGAGGTTGAAATACAAAAAACACAGTGGAAAAAAACATTTTATTTCATTTTAAGTCATACTCGTATATGGTACAAAACTTTGCCAAAAGCTATACCTACTCGTATTGTATATACAAATTTATATCTTAAAAACTAATCTAATGTATATATTATAATTACGAACTAACTTAATTTTAATTCCCTACATATCATTTTATTTTTAATAATCTTAAGATATAATTTCTTAGAAATAGCTTACACCTACATACTAGTTATAACTAGATAACAATTCTTATAACATATTATTTGTAGTTATTAACATTGTGGAGGTTTAAAGACACTGTAATTTATTTTATCAAACAATGTTTATTCCATTTTTTGTAACGGTATAACCCTACCGGTTTCAAGGCTTTCACCTCATCATCAGGGGAGTACAAACAAGTATTATCTGTGCTCCCCTGATGATAACGTGAAAGCCTTGAAACCGGTAGGGCTATACCGTTACTAAAAGTGGAACGAACAGTGATTGACAAAACAAATTACAGTGTCTTATAACTATTTGTTACCTTGTTATAAGTAGTGTGTGTGTGTTAGTGTTAATTGTTTCTAAGAAATAATATATGGGTGGCGCAACAAGAACTGCAATTTGAATTCGGAGGAGTCATTAGACCATAACATATTTCTACGAAGATGAACATAGTCAAGCAGTTTCGGTCAATAGAAATCGATATTGTGACATGATTCAATTTTTTTGGTATCAATTGAACGATTTGGACTTGGAAAACATGTGGTTCTAGCAGGATGGAGCTACTTGTCATACTGCTGTATTTTTCCTTCTCCCAGGACATCGGAACCTCAAGTCATCGCTACTGTTCTTTTTACACTAAGGTGCATCGCCACCGGGGAAGGAATCCCTTCGGATAATTCTTTCGTAGTCACTACGTGACGTCCCCCCGCTCATAATAAAAATAAAAAGTGAGATCGAACTGAACTAAACATTTTTATAAAGCGCTTTAATAATTTGTGATAAACTATAGAAAGTCTTAATAACCCACATGGTCTAGATTGAAGGATTGCAACATGGGTATTAATTCTCCAGATTGTATCGTATACAACAAAAGTGTTATATGTTACAGTTTTACAACTTAGGTGCATGGCCGCGCGGTAACGCACTAGACTTCCGTGCGGAATGTCGTCGGTTCAAATCTCGCGTTGTGCTACTCACTTCGAACGACACAAGACACTTTTTCCGTCTAGTATTCGAGGGCATGAGGATACGTGTGACTTAGATCGTGTATTTATTTATTTAACACTTTTATTGTAAATACAATCTGATGAGCTTATTGCAGGTGGCAATCTCTTCCAACCAACCAGACAAAAGTAAAAGAAGCAAGTTACGTGGTCGCATAAATCATTCAAATGACTATCCATCCCCACGAAATCCATAAACGCATACTTCAGCATATACCCACGATCCCCACAAAGACGGACAATCACCCGAACATTCTTTTTCATATAAAGGGAGATATCATCAATCAAAAGGAAAGGAAGGGATGATGGAGAGGAAAGGAAAATAAAAATCAGGAATGAAACACGTTATTTTACTGACTAGAAATTAAGAGGTTTTTCAGTCGCTTCTTAAAGCGTGCCATGGACGGAGTGAGTCTTATATTGGTTTGTAACTGATTCCAGAGTCTCACTGCGTGGACAGTAAATGACGATGTAAAGAATGAGGAGCGGTGAACTGGAAAGGCCAATAGACAATCTCTGTTTGAGCGTAGCGCTAATCCATGATTGGAAAGACGCTGAAAATTTTCGGCGAGATAACTGGGGGCGGGAGGACAGTTAAGGATATTATACAATAGAGACAGTATGTGAATTTGGCGTCTATTTTTAACATTCAACCAGTTCAATGCCTTCTGGTATGAAGTTATATGATCGTACTTTCGTAGGTTGAAAATAAATCTAAGACAGACATTTTGAAGACGCTGTAATTTGTCCAGCTGTTCCTCTGTAACATCCAAGTAACAGAAAAATAAGATAATGTTATGATTTTTTTTATTTCAACTTAAATTGCACCCACAACACTCCACTTGAAATGAAAGCCTTGCCAATTAGACCACAGGGGGTAGGCTAGTTAGTAAGACGCCTGTATGTAATATAATACAATAGAAAAAATTAGACGGAACAAAAAAGTATTTATTATTACAGGTCATTGTTTTTTATACCTTTGGACACTCGTGGGCAGTGATGGTAGGTGATTTAAGCACTAAACTTCAAAAGATCAAAGAATTGATCTAAGTCCATCATTAATAACCAGCGATACTTATAATGAATAGAGAGATAATGAACATTTGGTAACACTTGCAACATCTTTTCATAATCACATGATCAGCATAAGGCAGGGGTACGCAACCGATGATTAGCGTACCAAATTTGATTACGTACATATATGCATATCATCACACCATGTCCCTTGCGGGGTACGCAGATAAAACAGATCTCCATTTTTTTCTATCACAGTCCACAATTTTCGCCTCTCCCAAATTCATACATCTCGTCATGCACAATATTTTATGATTCATATTTCTCACTTTGCCTTCTTTCGAAATCTGGTCCATTAGTGGTAGAAAAGTGTGAAAAGTAATATGAGTTAACAATAAAATATTGGAGCAAGCTTAAGAATTCTGAGGGACGGCGAGTAGCGATAGGAAACCAAGTAAATGGAGCATTAAAACATATAAAGGTGAATCGCATCTACAACAGAATTTTAGTACGGGAATGAAACATGGACATGGAAAAATACTGAAGAAGCCGAAAAATGTAGAAATGCGTGATCTGAGAAGACTTCATGGAGTAACAATGTATGACATAATACAGAACTAAGTGATTAGGGATATATGTGAACTTTAGGCTGATGTGTTAAATAAGATAACCTAAAACCCAATGTGTTACTATCGCATATCGGAAAATCTAATAAGGTTTCTTTGTAGTTCAACATCCTTTTGTGAGTTTTACGCGGTTTTCTTACCAAATATTTTTTTCTGAACAGATGAGAGGAAGTACTTAATCAATAACTGTTGTCAGTACCTCCCTTTCTTTTTACACTTAATTTATATATTTATATGGACTTCACGCCGAACAGCGAGAAGAAGCCTTACAACACCACATCCTCGCTTGGACCGTGAAGTTCTATAAAAGCCAACAAAATCATAGCAATCCCTTAGTCGCTGCCCTGGGGGCTTACGAGAGTAAATCCGACCTACCCTTCCGTTATAAGCACAAGCTCCCGAAGCATTATCTGTTGCCTGACTAGTCCACCTACAGTATTAGCTGGGACGACCAAGGTCTGAGTGAATGTGATGGAATACAAGTAGCCTGAACGAGTTGACTTGTTTTTGCTAAATAATTAGTATAAGAATTGTTATCTAGTTATAAGTAGTATGTAAGTGTTAATTATTTCTAAGATCTCATATATTAAGATTGAATAAATAAAATAAAATGATATGTAGGAAAATAAGATTAAGTAAGTTCATAAATAATAACATATAATTAAGATTAGTTAAGTAATAAATTTGTATATAGGTATAGCCTTGACAAATGTTTGTACAATAATTTACTTTGTTTAATAAAAAAATAAAAAAACAAAGCCCTTGCCCTTGAAAGGACTGTTTATGTATCACTGTTTGCTCTCCAAACGGTGATATATAAACAGTCACTTTATTAGTTTTATGTGTATTGAAACTGCAATTATGAATATAGCTCAGAAAATTTCATAACAGTTAAAAAGCTCTATTTAAATAAAAATTGAATTGAGTATTACATATTAAATGTGTAAAAAATTTCATTCTGAAAAAAAATGTTTTTTAGAACTACGTTTTAAAAATGTTTTTACTGCATTATTTTTCTCCCATATTCAGTTTAGCAAATATATTTTTTTACTCCCACGAATTTGACCTGTACAACAAAAGTGTAATAATATAAACATTCAGAGTCTATTCAAATATATTTCAAAATTGGAATTCTGTATAATTAACTTAAAAATATATACTTATTTAATCCAACAATTGTAGTTAAAAATCATATGCGACACATATTTAAGGGGTATTCCAAACTAGCTGGGTTGACCGATCTAGTAATGTACTTGAGTGATAAGTTTTTAGAAAAGTTTGCGTACCACTTACATAAAACCATCACCTAATCCCGTGCCATACACAAAACGATATATTCGCGATGAACTGCTGTTGCGTCTATTCATACGTAATTAAAATGTACAATACTCAAGAAGAGAAAAAGAATTTTAAAAAAAAACGCAGAACAAGAAACCATCTGGCCATCGTTGGAATCTAATTTATTATTCGATGCGGACTAATTAACGAATACCAGACGCCGTACTGCTTCTCTTTACAGAAGACAGAGGAAGGAGGAAAACGCAATGGTTGGAAGGGTGATGGAACCGATCTCCTGCGTTGTATGAATACTTCCTGAACAGTGGCGGACATACGAGTATGCTCAGAGGGGCACAGCATAAATTATTTAAAGGGCCTCTAATTTTTTTAAATTTTAACAGGAAATCCACCCAAACTAGGATGATTTGTGCTATCAAATTCAAGTCTTTGCGCAATTAAAAATACACAAGTCAATATAATAAAACTAATTTGTAAAAAATACAATATAGACAATTTAATGATTCGACTAATTAAGCTTTAAAATTTAACAATCGATCTAAAAGTGGAAAAGTTCCACAAAGAAACGCAACATTCATTGGGTGTGGTAAAAATATGACTTTTAGTCAATTACATCTGTCTCGCAAAGGATAACCGAAAAATACACGGTCTATAGTTTCATCATTCGGACCACACTCGCAGCCGTGATTCTCCACAATACCCATTCTGTAAAGGTGACTAGCCATCACGCAGTGGCTCTTCCCGGACCAGACCCTCGTAAATAATATAGATTTATAGTTTTATCATCCAGACCATACTCGCAGCCGGAATTTTGAGCCTCTATTTATATATAATTCATGTGTGCGATTGTGATTTAAAAAATGATGGGAGAGGAGTTAAAATGAGCGATCAATATATGTGGACTTTTATATACTGGTTACATGGTTATGCTTGCTAACAATAAAGACGATTTAAGAGATATAATAAGCACACTGAATGAGAGCTGCCTGTTGATTTGTTTAAAGATCAATGTATAGAAATCAAAGCTTATGGTTATCCAAAGAGGTATGATAAAAAGTGTGTGCGATGTATTGTATTGTTATGTATTACACTTTCAACCTGGCGGGATTATTGCCATGGGGCAATATCTTCCAACCAATCAGGAAAATTAGGCCGTAAGTGAAAACAAGACTACACTCTTAATATTTTTTTTATAAATTTGGGTTCCAGCGTGATTCGAGCCCACAACCTCCGGGTTAAAAGACCCGGAGGTTGTGGGCTCGAAGTCTTACCAACTAGGGCACGGAGGTCGTTTATGTATGGGTTAACAGAAAAACTGAAGCAGGTTAACGGGTTATATTGTCTGGACAATATATTTACGTGTAATGGGCGAGTTGAAAGGTAACATACATTGAAATAAGGGTAGCGACAGGGAACATGATAAACGGTGTACTTAATGTATTATACGACAATCGCGCTAAATAAAAAGAAGCGAAAATGACAATACATAATAATGTGGAAATGAAACTTGGATTTGGTAGAAGTAGGATGAAAGTAAGATTGATGCTATGGACATAGCTATATATGAAGCAGCAATTACGCCGCACCGGTATGACTCCGACAATAATCTCAAAACTTTAAACGCGTTTTTCTCGAAACTACTTTTTTCGACTTGGTCGACATAAAATCTCAAGTTTTATGCATCCGATTGCCTTTAAATTTGGTATGAATCTTTGACAAATGTTTTTATATCCTCCCTACCTTGTAAAATTCAAAACTATTTTTTTTACTACTTTTAATTTTTTTTTAATATTTATTAAAAAACTATTTTACCATTTTTTTTATTTTTTTCTCTTTGGTACCAACTATAACGACATTATTTTTAATTAAGAAACTGTGTTAAATTTTTATTTTAAATTTACAAAAGGCTTTAATCGTGTCGACCAAGACCAACCACCCAACACGAAGGGAAAAAAAAAAAAAAAAAAAAAAAAAAAAAAAAAAAAAAATCAGTCGTGTTTCTAATTTTCGTATAATTTTTTGTCAAAAAAGATTTAGATTTTTTAAATAACCCTACAAATGCCCTCTGGTGTATTGATTGTGGTCAAGTTTACATGGTATTATTTTGTTGTGTATAGTATAAGCTGGCGGGTTTATTACAATGTATCAATGTTTTCCAAACCAACCAGAAAGGTATTTAAAAACCTTAAGTTAAAACAACAAAAGTTAAGTTAAAACCAACAGAAACAGAACCCGCCTCTTTCAGGTTGAACGACAGGCGACTTACTAACTATGTCACAAAGCTAAAGGCAAAACGTTTCATATATTATTTTTTAATTGGAAATTAACTTTACCTACTTTAAAGCACGTTCCTCTGTACCGCTACACGGCGTTGTTCTTCCATTCAAGGTTTTTGGGTTCGATTCCCAATTGTACACAGTAAAGGAATAAAAAGGGTAGCAGTTTGACTAAAGAGGTCGTCAGGTAATGATACTTGCATGTACTAGAAATTTATGAGTATTGTTACCTATGCACATACAGTAGTATTTCCAATACGTACGATGGAGAACTGTGAGTTACTGTGTGGGCATGACCACGGGACAACGCACCGGAAGATTGCAGGTTTGAACCCCGCGCTGTGCTACTCTCTCGAAAGACACCAGGTATAAGGATACCTATAACTCCTGTCATATCTATTCTATAAAAAAACATCCGGTGTACCCCGATCGTCTCACTTCGGTGTGTCATCGGATCCAGCACAGCGATGTGACCAGTGATTTTGCTGGTATACAACGGCTCATTCACTTAATGAAGAGAAAATATTGTTAAGTGACGTTGGAATGGCAAAGGAGGTCCTCAACTATGATGCGCAGCAACGACTACGACGACTGTGAGTATGTCTACTTAAGTGGTTTTTAATCCAAAGGGTCGATCACTGGGGCCGCCGACATTAACTTTCGGCCACGATCTTCAACATCTACGTATCACCAATCTGGATATTTTAGGTGTACCATATGAATGAACGAATCTAAAATTTGGAGACGATATACCCTCGAGGGTCCCTACTTCGTACTGTGATTGCCTGTAAATCCGCCACTGTTCCAAAGAATGATTTTTAAAAATACACGAACCAGATGACCTTTGCGTTTGGTTTTCCTCATGAAGAGATGTAAATCGGATGACGTCTGTACTTTGTGAGTGTAACGCGAAATTGGTTAAGTAACGAAAGATTTTCAATGTTCTTAATTTTCTACGATAAACTTAGTTTAGTAGTTTAAAAAAAGTTCAGGTTTAAAAATAATAGTTCAACTTATTTACATTGAAATATCTTATTATGAGGGATATCGAACGGCGTTTAGCGATAGGAAAGAAAGTCAATGGAACTCTGAAACATGTATCGAACCGGACAAGATCAAAATCTGCTAAAACGACAGTCCACTATAGATTTTTTTATATTTTTATTTATTTTACACGTGACAAGAAATATACATAATTTGCGAAAAAACGACTGGTTATTTAATTTGAACTCACAATTTTCATGGATTTGGGTTTGTTGCCTTTCATTTGTCATGTCCCCAGTAAACTAGGCTTTTGCCTGTATCTCACTGAGTATTCAGGTACCATATTTTATTATTATTATTTTTAACCTGGCGAGCTTATTACCATGTGGCAATCTCTTCCAACCAACCAGAAATATATTTCAATGGACACCTGGGGTGAAAAACAGAGTGGAATCCTTTTTTTTTAATCTGGGTTCCAGGGAGGATCGTACCCGTAACCTCCGGATCAGCAGACAAGCGTCTTACCATAGAGTGTCAATGTATCGATGACCTCCGTGGCCTAGTTGGTAAGATACCTATCTTCCAGCCCGGAGGTTGCGGGTTCAAATCCCGTTGATACCCAATTTTTTAAAAAAGGATTCCAGTCTGGTTTTCACTTTAGGCATCTTTAACATCTATCTGGTAAGCTGGAGGAGATTACCACATAGCAATAAGCTCAACAGGTTTTATTGTGTACAACGAAAGTCCAATACAGTGTATGACAGAATACGAATTGAAGTGATTAGGGATGATGTGTTGAGTAAGATGAAGAAGAGCACTCTGATATGGTTTGAAGTAAGTACGTGGGGGGAATGAACAAAGAAAGACTAACCAAACAAATGTACAGTTGAAATGTGAGTGGGAGGCATAGTAGAGGTAGTTCAAGAAGAATGTGGTTGTATCAAGTGAATGTTATTTTGTAAGAAGGAAAAATAATTTATCAGAGAAATCGTAGGAGCTGTATGGATGAAATATGTGTGTCGAGATAGGAGTTTGGCGCTCTGACCTCTCTACCTACTCTCTATGTACCATGTATGTGTTCCATATATTAAGTTATCCATTTACCTTGCTCTTTATCGCTACCATTCGTTCAATGTTCTTTATAACTCGCCCACACAATCATGCGTAAACATACTGCCCAGAGAACAGAAACATCAATCTGCCCCGGTTTATTTCAGTCCAGAATCAACTCTTACATTGCACATACTTTTTATCGCACCTGTTTTTATAACCATAAATACATACCATACCATACATACTCGTACAACTATACAAAGTACGCTAGATGGATGAAATCAGGAAGCATGGCAGCATCAGATGGCAGCAACGAGCACAGAACCGAATTATTTAGTTTCGACTTGGAGAGACCTTCATCCAGCAGTGAATCGACCCAGGTTGACAATGATGATGATGATGATGACATACATACTATCCCTGGCTAGATAAACAGACGAGACAGAGCGCCCGACTTTCGTATCTCGACACACATCCTTCGCCTTTTCTACATCCATACACCTTCTTAAACTACTTCTACGATTTTTATGTCTTTCTACGTTTCCTCCTTTCAAAATATCATTCTCTTTGTCCAATCTTGCTTTCCTTAGTTTTCCTCTATCACGCCTTACACTCACATTTGCACTATATGTTTGTTTTGTTGGTCTTTCATCATTGATTTGTTCTATAGGGTGGCGCAACACGAACTGCAATTCGAATTTTAGAATTTGCCGCCATTTTTCAGCTGTCAAACGTATAATATTTATAATGGACATACGTCATCCACAAGATGTTTTTTTTTCACCATTTTTATAATAAATTTTAATAATTTCTAAGCGTTCTGCAATCGTGCACCACTGTATGATTAATTTATAGGTTATGTAGACGATGTATGATACTCGTATGTCCATTATAAATATTACACGTTTAACAGCTGAAAATGACGTTGAATTTTAAATTGCAGTTCTTGTTGCCCCCCCTCCCCCCCAAACATGACCAAAACATCAAAGTGTTTTTCATCATCTTAATCAAAACTTATAACTATAACCTTTGATTTTAATTCTTGTTTTGAAGAAAAAAAAATTATCGAATCCACAATGCTTTCAATTTAAGTTACTTTATCATATCATGGACACAATATTAGATATTCTTCTTCCTGGCACTGTCCCAACTCATTGCTTGGTAGGTTATTGGGGTTGGCTCTTCTCGTTCTCAGGCTGTATATTCTTCGGTTCTGGGTTTCGCTTTCATCTAGGCCGTTTCTCCTCTGGACGGCTGTTGAGGAAGATCCACAGACATTGCCTGATTTACAATATGGTCTGGTGGTCTCCGTCTTATGTGCCCGTACCATCTCAGCTGTCGCTCTTCCCGCTTACTATTTATGTCAGTGACTCCCAGGCTACCACGAATGCGTGAGCTCTTAATTTTATCTTTCAGTGATACTCCTGCCAACCACCTAAGCATTCGCATTTCTGCTGTTTCAATTGCCTGGAGTAGGAGCTGTACATAGTCCAGCATTCTGAGCCATACATAATTGCGGGTCTAACGATAGTCCGGTATACCTTTCCTTTCAGTTTTATAGGCATTCTGGGTCACACAAGACTCCTGTTATCGATCTGAATTTCATCCATCCCACACTTAGATATTATATATATCTACAATAGTAATTAATGGTGATAGAAAAGTGTAAAAGGAAACGCGACATATGGGTGAACAATGAAAGATTTTATTTATTTATTTAATTAACGACACAACAGTCTCTTTTATATATTAGGTCCTTACATATGAAATTGGCGTTTTGTTTGGGAGGAACATAAAGTTGATTTTTTTTTAATATAATATATTTATTTAATCAAAGTATGTACCATTGCTATCTATGCACTTTTGCCATCTCATAGGTAGTTCATCGATCCCTTTACTAAAAAAACCATTCGGACGGGAATCAATAAAATCTTTGAAGTCGGTTTGGACTGCCCCATCGGAGTTGAATTTTTTCCCTTGCAAGAAGTTATCCAAATTTCGAAAAAAATAGTAATCTGTTGGGGCAAGGTCCGGAGAGTACGGTGGATGTCTTAGACATTCCAATTGAAGCTCTTCTAATTTGGTAGCCGTCTGTTGTGCAGTGTGTGGTCTAGCGTTATCATGAAGCAGCAGTGGCCTAGAGCGATTAACCAGCCTCGGTTGTTTAGCAGCTAGCTTTTCCATCATGGTTTGCAGTTGCTGACAATAGACATCTGCCGTAATCGTCTGGCCAGATTTAAGAAAGCTGTAGTGAACGACACCAGCACTAGTCCACCAAACGCTCACAATTAACTTTTTTGGAGTCAATTTTCGCTTGGGGCATGGTTTGGCTGGTCCGGCAGGGTTCAGCCATTGCGATGAGCGCTTCCGATTATCATACAGGATCCACTTTTCATCACAGGTAATGATTCGATTCAAAATCCCTTCATTATTGTGCCGGTTGAGTAATGCAACGCAGCAGTCAACGCGCGTTTGTTGATTTGCTTCACTCAATTCGTGAGGTACCCACCTTTCAAGCTTTTTCACCTTCCCAATTTGCTTCAAGTGGATTAAAACAGTTTTATCACTAACACCGCAGCCTGCAGCTAACTCGGACGTGGTTTGCGATGGATCCGCTTCCACAATGGCCTTCAATTCTTCATTATCAACTTTGGTCTCCGGCCGTCCACGGGGCTTATTCTGCAGGTCGAAATTTCCAGAACGAAAACGTTGGAACCAAAAACGCACTGTGTTTTCTTTTGCGGCACCGTCGCCATACACATCATTAATCCTTCGAGCCGTTTCTTCAGCACTGGTGCCACGGTGGAACTCGTACTCGTAAATAACGCGATATTTCAAGTTTTCCATTTTGTAAACTGAGTGACGCAAAGAAAAAAAACAATTGAGGAAAAAACAAATGAATTATAATTTTCGAAACACAAATACTTGAGTAAATAGCTGTATAAATTTTAATTTGGAATTCCTAACCAAAGAGAAGATATTTGAGATCAAAGTTGCCAGTACGGCAAAACGCCAATTTCATATGTAAGGACCTAATATTATACAAATGAACATATGACAGTTCATTTGTATATAAAAGACACCGTTGTGTCGATAATTAAATAAATAAATAAAACATTTAATTATTCACCCATATTTAAGCAAGTTAAAGAATTCTGCTATATGGGTAGTATTTTCTCAGATAATGGAGCAGTTAAGAGAAATATCAAATGGCGTGTAGCGACAGGAAAAAAAGGACCGGAAAATATCAAAATATGTTTAGATTTTCTACTTTCTGTCACGCTTTTCGAAGTCTTCTCGTCCTTTCTATGATATAATTCTCGTGAAGTCTAGTTTTGTAAATATTTCATAATTCATTGTGTTGATGAATTGTGTTATTTGGATAGTATTTTCTCACATGATGGAAGAGTTAAAAGAGATGTCCAATGCAGCATAGGGATAGGATATAAAATCAATGGGGACTAAAACACATATATTTGAACTGAACAGTATTAAAATCTGCTATTTTGATAGTTCGCAAAAGTATTTTGGTGCCCATTTTAATTTGTGGGAGTGAAACGTGGACGTGGAAAAATACTGATAGGAGTCGAATAAATGCTGTAGAAATGCGTGCATTGAGAGGAAGACATGTAGATCAATGTGAACCTAAGGCTGATGTGTTACATAAGATGAAGAAGAGCACGCTGAGATAGTTAGGACATGTGGAAAGAATGAAAGAAGTAAGACTGACAAAATGGATGTATAGTTCAAATTTGAGTGCAAGGCGTGTGAGAAGAAAGTGATGGAAACTATGGTTAGGACAAGTGAATGATATGCTGAAAGAAGGAAACGGTAAGGCGAAGAAGAGAACTCTGAAACGGTCTGGGCATGTGGAACTAATGGTTGAAGCAAGACTAACAAACCAAATTTACAGTGTAAATATGCATGAAAGTCGTGGTAGAGGACAATCGAGGAAAGTATGGTTGTATTAAATGAATGATATTCTGAAATAAGGAAACGTAGAAAATCATAGAAATCGTATAAGTTGTATGAGAAGGTGTATGAATGTAGATGAGGCTAAGTATGTTTCAAGATAGGGAAGTATGGTGAACTGTCCTCTCTGCCTACTCCAACAGGGATATGGCGTGATGGTGAACATGTAGTATTTTTAATCAAACCCACAGTGCTTCAATTTCAGTTACTTTATCATACCATGGATACAAAATAACACGTACCTACAATGATACGGAAGTCCAGAATAAAAATAGAGCCGTGCAGAGAACAGCTAGAGGACTTAAGCAAACAGAACCGTGGGAAGTTCGACAGCTGTCCCACTTGCGTCCGGGAGGGCCGTCCGGGATTACAACATTTATTGTGTATCGAAGCTTCAGTTCACTATAACATACATATAGTATACAGTATGAGTGGTATTTCATCATAATCATTCTATAAGTGTACTAAAAACATAAGAAAACCCGCTGGTCACAGTGGTATTAACATTCCATAAATTCTTATTTTATCATAATAATTAGAAAAATAAAACAACAATTATTCTTCTTCTTCACAGTGTCATGTCAGGCCCCCCCAACGCATTGACGATCACCTGAGAGTAAGCATTTTTGTCCCCGGCAGCCCAAAAAAGATCCTCAACGCTCCTTATACCAGTTCAATCACGTATATTGCGGAACCAGATTTGCCTGGATTATTATAGAGCGTTAAATAACCTAGCAGATTTTGCATAATTTTTATTTAAAACATACATTTTTCATTGGACGCTTAGCGTCCAGCACAGTGACTGGAAGTTTTTTTTTTTTTAGCAAAGTAAGTCAAGTATTAAGAGAGAAGACTCTCTTCAAGGGCACTCTTAACTTAAAATCCAAACCTTATATATCAGGGGTAGCCAACTTGTTTGTTATCGCGATCAACTTTTTACGTAAAAAATAGTACCCATCATACTCGTACTCATACTCGTATTCGCGAAATTCAATACTTTTACCGGTTCACTGCCAGTGACGAGATATCTCGTCCTATACATCTGTGCGCACTACGCCTATGACGAGATATCTCATCACTACTTTGGTACCTAATTACCACGTCACAACTAAATATTATTGACAAATTTATAAATCAACACACGCACTGACATATATACAAATCATATACAATCATTTTATATTGTTTCAAACCATTTTTTAACCACTTTACGACATATTTCAAAGACAGTTGTATTTGACAGATGTAGACGACACCGTTAAAAGTTGTAGCCAAAATCCTTAGATCTTTTACTATAAAGTTCGCGATCTCATAATTTTTGTATTTTGGTTCTTTTTTCAAGTTTTTTTTTGTCTTCATTTTACAGCGCTGGGAAACTATATTTTTATTATTTTTTTAGTTCTTTTGCAAAATTTTTTTCTTTATTTTATATCGAAATCAGACTATTTTGTGTACAATAATGAACAAAAACTAGGCGCTCGTACATATTTCGTTTTTGTTTCTTGCTGTGTAGGTTAATATTGTTTACATATTGGTTTAGTATAAATATGAGCGTGTGATGATAACCCTGAACAAATGACGAATTTTAAATTTGAACTACCATTAATAAAAACTGTTTTAATTATTATATTTCACAATCTTTGATAATTCAATAATTAGTTCTATGTGATATTCAGAAAAATAATGGTAATTGATTTGAGTTATTTTTTGCAAATTATGTTCGGCCTGACTGGATACACCATATTTTTGTTGCGCCAGAGAAAAGGTTAAAAACGATTAACAATTTTAAAACATGATAAATGAATGTAAAACCATGAAAATAATGTATATTAAAAATTTAAACGATATATATTGAACACATAACACACATGTTAAAAAAATATAACTAAACACTTTATTAAATATGAGCGGAATTTACTTCGCTTGAAAAATACTGAGAAAAAGAAAACTTATACCTACATACGAGTATGTGTATGTATTTGAAGGTGTACTTATTTAAGAATGATAACATAAATATAATAACTGTTTTATCTAACTGTACTATATAGGTATATATTGTTTTGTCCTATGGCCCTTGACGGCTGCTGTCAGACAGAATATGACACGTGTGTGTAAAAGTTTGCTCATGTCTGACTTAATTAAGGTGGTCCAGCGGCAATTCTTAAAAGGTGTGGTTTCATAATGATATCTGGTCCTATATTTATTTTTTTCATATAGAATGGTTTCATAATGATATCTGGTCCTATATATTTTTTTTTCGATCGTTTAAGACTTTTACTTTTGATCTTGTGTTACTTTATAAAACCTTTAATGATCTTGTGGACATATCTGCGACTCTGGAACGAATCGATTCGAGTCTTGCTCTCTTAGAAGACCTGCTTTATTCTCCAGCGTAACTACATTTAGGAATAACACATGATTCTAAAGTCCCAAGAGTACAATACTGTAACTGACTCGGATGTGGATATATTTAGTTCAAGGCTGTCAGGGTTTAAAACAGAGGTTCTCAAACTTATTTTGCCTATCGCCCCTTTTTCATAAAATACTCAATGCTCCCCTGGAAATCTGCCTTCTTCAAACGAACAAACATAAAGATGCAGTGACATATTTTCGTTTTTTTTATGTATCGATATATATCAAATCCATTCTTTGGCACCATCATCGAGAGGAAGGGAAGATGCAGACTCAGCAGAGACACATGCCACGCATGAAAACTGATCAAATGTTCACCATCGCTAGAGTTAAAACATATTTTGCCCAAAGGCAATATGCCTATTTAGCTCCCATGATATACAATTGGTTGCAGAATTCAATAAAGGCAAAAGGAGGAAAACAATTTAGGCAGTAGATTGGAGCGTGGTTGTTATTGCGACAGGAGTTTGAGTACTTGGGCTTGCAAGATGAATGATCTGTGGAAAAGGTGTGTGTGAGCTCTTGAGTGTGGTGTTTTTTTATTGTTTTATATTTATATATTTTTTTATGATTATGTGTGGTATATTGTGGTATGAATGTTTTGGTCTGTCTGGAGTGATGAAGTGTGAGAAGTTTGATTTTGCGTGATGTATACATGTATAATTATGTGTCACTGTTCGTCAGGTTGATGATAATGTGCAACGGGGTTTTATATAATCAAAAATCGGAAAGAAGTATCAATTTATTTTTTCATGCTATATGTCCTCAGTGAGATACAGGCAAAAGCCCAGTTTACTGGGGACACGACAAATGAAAGGCAACAAACCCAGATCCATTAAAATTGTGTGTCCAAATTGAATTACCTGTTGTTTTTCACAAATGATGTATATTTCTTGTCGTGTGTAAAAAAAAATATTTCTACCTACGTCCTACACCTTAGTAAAGAAACATGTTAAGATGTTGTAAATAAGACACCTTGAAGATTGAAATTATAAAATTATTTTTAAAATCAACCATAGTTACATTCCCATAAAACAATAATATAACGAATGATTCTTAAATGTTCAGCTTTATGTTTGTCAGCATCATTCTTAAATCACCGCGATAAGATACTCGTATATGCAGTTGGTTTATTTTTTAAGTTGATAGATTTGTGACCGCACTGAACCGACGTTCCACTAAATATGATGAAAGAAATGCAATTAAAAACTTTTGTACATAATCCAGGATAAATTGGTATCCAGAATAAAGTTGTTACTTCTATCAGTTCTTCTTGTAGTTCAGGAAATTCTTCTGTTTGTACTTGAAAAAGGGTTCAAAACCTAATCGGGTATTTTCATTTTAAGAATTATCTTCAAATCGTTTATTGAAGTGGGAATGGAGAGCAGAATGCATGTTCCGCCCCCTTATTTAATGCCTCACAATTGCACCCGAGGATACTACAACCCCCCACTAGATCATTTCAGTGTCTCCAAGGAGACGGTATCACCTCCTATGGGAAGCACTGGTTTAGGAGTAGTGACTGGATTGACGAAAGATTGAGTATTTTTTTCATTCTTCTTTACCTTCATAATTTATACAGTCCTAATTTCTGCATTAGATGAACATGGATAATTCGGAGTTGAACAGTTGGAATTATTTTGAAATAACCTGTTGTACTATATGTGTATGTATGTATACATTAATTAATTTCCTGTAAATGTTCCCTTAAATATAAATTTAAAAATGTTAAACCATAATCACCTGAAACCGGTTCTGCTTATTAAATACCTTGTCAATTCAAATAGTTACCAGTGTCAGTTAGTGGGCAGTAAATTATCATGTATTGCCGTGGGAACCGGCTGTAGGGGGGCGCAAAATATAAATTTAAAATAATTGTTTCGTTTATTGACGAGCCTTTACTGCCTTCTCACTTTAGTGTTGAAAGTCACGAATATTTGGGGGAACTTGGGTGAGTTTTATTTCTTCGCGTTAAGTTGTTAGTTGTACTTGTTTAATAATTTCCATTTTCTTTCATTCAATAACTTAATTGATACAAATACAAATTAAGTAGCGAGTTTCATTCCCGTTGGATGCCATATATATATATTTTTTAAATATTTCGGTCTATTTTTCACTTAAGGTCTCGATGGCATTTTTATGGTTGGTTGAAAGAGGTTGTAACATGTAAATAAGGCTTCTATGTTTTAATGTATACAACGAATGTGTAGCACAAAACAAGAACAATCATTTTAACTTATGAATATGTTATAGCGTGTTCGGATTTGGCGTGAACCGATGGTAAAAATAGTCAATGCACTAATATAGTATGTATGGTATACTCGAACCAAAAAGTATCAAAATCTGTTGAGATGATAGTCCATACCAGTATTATTATACCAACTTTGATGTAGGGTAGTGAAACGTAAACATGTAAAAGAATTTTTTTATGTCTTCATTGCAACTTTTGAAGGTGTCTGAGAGATGTTCCATTAAGAGTAGAATTTTGAGGTTGATTTTTTTTTTTTTGAATAAATGGATTGTTCCGAATCGATCCAAAAGGCTGGGTATAATGATAGACCTATTGATGTTGATGGTCCTGTGGCGTGGAATGGTATGCCTCTTAGTTTTAGAAATATGGGTGGCGTGTGCAGCTTTAGGAAGCAGTTGAAGACAACAATTTTCGTTAAGTCTTATTAAATTTATGATTATACAAAAAAATCCACCTAAATCCGGGTGAATGTATTACTATCACATATCGAAAGATTTTCAAAGGATTTTTGTAGTTCGTCTTAACTTGGTAAGTTTTCTGTGGTTTCTTACCAAATACATTCTTCTAAACATATGAAGATGCCGGAAAGTTCCTTTCCTAATGGCCACATTTATGATATGTGGTGCTGGAGACGAATGCTGCAAATAAATATCTTGGATGAAAATTAGATCAAACAAGTCTTTATTACTGGACCTCCATATAAACACTCGCCTCTTCATAATATGTCAACAAAGGGTATTGTATTTCTTCGCTTCATATCAAAATACGTTGACCAAGTCTTGAAAAGACTAATGTCATTCTGGGCAATATTTCTGTCAGGAGACGAAGAGGTCGCGCCCTCTTTACTTAAGCCCGACCGGATTAAGGGCATTATCAACTCGTCTCTGAGTGAGGCTTCACATCTGGCTAGAGGCAGAAATTGTTGGAGAAATATTGAGCAGGTCTCATCATGAAGATCACAATCCTCAGCTACGAGGATGACAATTAGAGAAACAGAGAGATTAATTTGAAATATTTTGACTTTGTCAATAATTTATAGCAAGTATGACCAACAGGTCGATCGCGAAGCAATTTTTGATCGCGATTGCGGCCGTCTTCGTAACTTACGTACGATGTTGCCAAATATCATTACGCGCATGCACTTGTTAACGCAGTTAATTAATTTTTTTTTTAATATGTAGACATGTCTACTCCAAATGAATGTATGTATTTTATTTAACATGTACGAGTACATACCATACCAGTTTCCCTGTCAGGGTAGGCAGAAGAGAGAGCGCACAACTTATTATTACTATTATCACGACACATATATTTCGTATCTTCTACATCCATACACCTTTTCATATATATCTCTTACGATTTCACTGACTTTTAATATTACCTTCTTTCAAAATATCATACACTTGATCCAACCATACTTTCCTTTGCCGTACTGTACCGCACCTTCCATTCATATCAACATTAAATATTTGTTTTTTTTTATTTTATAGAGGTGCATGGCCGCGCGGTAACGCACTGGACTTCCTTGCAGAAGGTCGTCGGTTCGAACTTGGCGCTGTACTACCCCCCTCGAATGACACAGGCATTTTTTCCGCCTAGTATTCGGCGGTATAAGGATAGCTATTTTTTCAAAAAGAAAAGAAAAAACATGCCGGTGTGCTCTGATGGTCTCACTTCGGTGTATCATTGGATCCAGTGTGGGCGATGAGTTTGCTGGTGTGCAGCGGCTCACTCACTTAAAAAAAGTACTCCACGGCAAAGCTTCATTTGCCAATTGAATTGACGTTGGAATGGTGACGGGGACCAGCAACGAACGACGATCGTGTATTTGTTTTATTAGTCTTTCTTCATTCGTTCGTTCCACATGCTCAATCCATCTCAGCGTGCTCTTCTTCATCATCTTACTTAATACATCAGTATTAAGTTCGCACTCATCCCTAATCACTTCATTCCGAATTCTGTCATACATTGGCACTGCATGTATTCGTCTCAAAATACGTATTTCTTCAGTATTTATTTGGCTCTTTTCAGTCCTTTTCCACGTCCACGTTTCACTCCCATAGATCAAAGTTGGCACTAAAATACTATTGTGGACTATCGTATTGACATATTTTTTTATGTTCGGTTCGAGTATATATGTTAAAGTGCCGCATTGACTTTGTTTCCTATCGCTACACGCCGTTCGATACCTCCCTTAACTCTTTTCCATCATACGTAAAATATACGTACTACCCAAATAGCAGAATTCCTCAACTTGCTGCCATATTTCATTTATATGTCACATTTACTTTTCCTTTCACACTTTTCTATCACCATAACTTTGGATTTTGCAACATTCATTCTTAGATCTTTCTCTTCGCACCTCTCATACAATTTATTCATCAAACTCCGCAATTCATCTTCACTCTCCACCAACACTACCATGTCATATGCATACAGTAATCCGCATACGTTCCCTTTCGACATTTGTATGCTACTAAAATTAACCTCTTTAGCTCAATTGATGGCATACAAATGTATTTGTCTTTTTTCAGTATTTTCCACTTCCACGTATCACTCCCATACAACAAAGTTGGCATCAAAATACTATTATGAAAGAATAAATAATTTACTCATAAAGTTATGATGAAACTGGTGTGTTCTCGTTGATGTTTGCTGGCGGAAACGGTGGCACCTGGTGTCCGGAAGGAAGCGAGGCAGGTGTTGCCAGGTGCACTAGATAATCCATTTAGACAGAAAAAAAAGGCGAATTGGGGCAGACACTCCACTGCACTTCCAAGTCCTATAACGTTGTGGATGCTATCGAATATATCACTGTTGCAGAACATGAGAAAAGAAAAACGAGAATACTTGAAACCAATAGAGAAGTATCATCACAGCGTGTAAAACTTGCTGGCGCTGATGTGTTTGCCAGACGCGATTAGCTCTCCTCTGTTAGAATTTTTAAAGTAAATTCTAATCTATGTACACCTAAAGCTGTGTACAATATTCCATTATATTGAAACTATTTTTATTGTTTCAGTCGATAATAGTGTATTTTGTCATTTTAACGTGTTTGTTTTGTTATTGATATGTTATTTTGTCATTTCAACACGTTTGTTTTGTTATTGCAACAGTTATATTTTATCATTTTAATATGTTTGTTTTGTTATTGCAACTGTTATATTTTCTCATTTTAACATGTTTGTTTTGTTATTGCAACAGTTATATTTTGTCATTTTAACATGTTTGTTTTGTTATTGCAACAGTTATATTTTGTCATTTTAACAAGTTTGTTTTGTTATTTTCAGTTATATTTTGTCATTTTAACATGTTTGTTTTGTTATTGCCACCGTTCTATTTTCTCATTTTAAAATGTTTGTTTTGTTATTGCAACAGTTATATTTTGTAATTTTAATATGTTTGTTTTGCTATTGCAACAGTTATAGTTTGTCATATTTACATGTTTGTTTTGTTATTACTACAGTTATATTTTGTTACGATTATTTTAACATATTTGCTTTGTTATTGCAACAGTTATATTGAGCGTAAGATTTAATGTCATTAAACATTGAAACAAGCGTTGTATTGTAATGCACTTTTGTTGTATATAGTACAACCTGGCGGGCTTATTGCCATGTGGCAATCTCTTTCAACTAACCGAAAATATGTTATGGAGGTCTTAAGCGAAAACCAGACTGAAATCATTTTTATAAAATCTGGGCTCCAGCGGGATTTAAACCCACACCATCCTGGTTGGGAGACAGGCGTCTTACCAACTAGGATACGGATGTCATGAAGGGCGATAGGGAACAAAGTAAACGGAGCACATATATCGCACACACTGTTTAGCACAGTGTGATAAACAGTGTGTGCGATTTATGGATTATCTCATAAAAATTGGAGCAGGTTGATGAGTTATGTTGTATCTGGGCAGTATGTGATGGACGAGTGGAAATGGACATTAAAAGAAGGGGTGTAACGGGGAACTAGGTAAACAGAGCACTGAATGAGATAAAAAACAACCGCGCAATATTAACAGTAGCAAAAATGACCATACATAATAGTATGTTGGTGTCCACCGTGTGGAAATGAAACTTGGATGTGGCAGAAGGATAAGCGTAAGATTAATGCTGTGGAGATGAGTGTACTAAAGAAAACTAATGGAGTGTCAATGTTTGAAAGAAAGCGGAATGAAGAAATCAGAAATAAATGAATGGATAAAATGAACGTTGTTAGTAAGATTAAGAAAAGAGATTTATCATGGATTAGAAATGTGAAGAGAATAAATTATGAAAGAAGGACTAAGCGAGTATACAAGTTAAAAGTGTAAGGTGTGATTGTAAGAGGTAGACCGAGAAAAACATGGTTAGATCAAATGAACCAGATTTTAAAATAAGGTCAAATGAGAAATATGAATAATAGAAGATTATGCAAAACGAGATGTGTGAATGTTGAGGAAGCGCAAATTGTGTTCTTGGATAAGAAAGTTAAAAGATCTGTTCTCTCTGACTACCCCGCAAGGGACACGGTGTGATGGTATGTTTGTATCACATTAGTTTTCCCATACGATTTTCTCTTTCGTATGGTGTAATTCAACATATCTGATTATCTGGGCATATTAATGACCGTGGCAGAAACATTACTTCCGTGGCCTGGTGGTAAGACACTTGTCTGCCGATCCGGAGGTTGCGGGTTCGATCCCCGCTGGAACCACGATTTTTTTTAAATAAGATTCCAGTCTGGTTAACACTTAGGGCCTATAAAAACATCTTTCTGGTTGGTTGGAAGAGATTGCCACATGGCAATAAACTCGTCAGGTTTAAAAAAATAATTGTCTGAAGCCCCAGTAATAGTGGCTAATTTTTTGTCAGTCATATAACGTGCGTCATTCCTGATTTTTCTTTCCTCCCCACTTTGATGATATCTCACTTTTACTTATATTTTCTTCAGATTGATGATATCTCACTTTTACTTATATTTTCTTCAGATTGATGATATCTCAACTCTTACTTTTATTTTCTTCAGATTGATGATATCTCACTTTTACTTATATTTTCTTCAGATTGATGATATCTCAACTCTTACTTTTATTTTCTTCAGATTGATGATATCTCACTTTTACTTATATTTTCTTCAGATTGATGATATCTCAACTCTTACTTTTATTTTCTTCAGATTGATGATATCTCACTTTTACTTATATTTTCTTCAGATTGATGATATCTCAACTCTTACTTTTATTTTCTTCAGATTGATGATATCTCACTTTTACTTATATTTTCTTCAGATTGATGATATCTCAACTCTTACTTTTATTTTCTTCAGATTGATGATATCTCACTTTTACTTTTACTACGAGTATGAATATTGTTCATAAATTTCATAACGATGAATAATCATTTGAATATATTTTGCGACCATGTAACCTCCTTTATTTGCTTTTTTCTGGTTGGTTGGAAGATATTTCCACATAACAATAAGCCCACCAGATTGTTTTTACAGAGAAGTGTTCAATAAATGAATAGTGGCATTGGTTTAAGAGCCACTGGAGAAATCAAGATAGTTTGTTCACTTCCGCAAGTGAAAAAACAACACTCCCACACGGCACTTGTGAACATTGTTTGTTACCGGACTTCTACTAAACTGGTATTTTTTTTGTTGCCATCAAAAATTGATGGTAACGAAAATTCAAAAATTCCTCGAGTGGAAATCAAGCGTTATGCCAACTAGGCCAAATGAGATCATCAATACGATAAGACTATTCCATACATGACCTAATAATATATAAATATTTATAAACAAATTTCTATTATGAACACAGTCGAGCTCCAATAATCTGGCAGGGGGAGGTCGACACTTAAGTCCACGCGTCCGGATATTTATCCTGCCGCTCACCGATTTGAGGCACGTGCCGCACCCGCCGGCCAGATGTTGCGCTAGTACTGGGCTCTCACACACAACGGCTGAATGTGGAATATGACCCGCCGGCTGTGAGAGATCTGGCGGGGAGGGGGACGGATATCAAGGGACGTATTGTGTTAAAAGTACAATATATGGTTCAAATTGTTTTTAAGTAAGGAATTTGGTCAAGAGAATTCTTATATATTACTAACAATAACCTTTCAATATTGACAAAGTATATTAAAAAACTATAAATATTAGAAAAATCAAGCATTTTTACTCATAGATTTTCTTTTAATGACATTTTTGGCCTAGAAATACAGGGTGGGGCATGAATCTTGTGTTATGGCCTTTTGCAACGAAAACCCTTTTAGAATTTCAACGTGTAGTTTTATTTGTATGAAGGTTGAATTACATTGATGTATAATATTAACAGTATTACATAAATAGTAACAGCTATGATCTTTACAAAGTAGCGGCTTTAAGAATAATGATGCTGCCTCAGATATGAGCTCCTATTTAAAGCAAAGATAATTATACCACGACCCTTCAATAGATTAAGAAAGAATGCGTCGGGCATGTTATGTTTGCCCTTTAAGGTCAAGTCGATATCTGTGATTTATCTCGTCGCAGCTTACCCATTTAGTGATATTTAATCTTTATTGATTTTGGGCAGACGAGAAGATAACTTAAATATAATGCATTGAAGTTAAATTGACACTAATATGATAGCGCTAATATTTATAGGATTTAGAACATGGTTAGTATCGATAAGCTTGACAAGGGTATAATATAACTTATAATATTTATTTGAATGTGGATAAGATAACATTGGTTTTGGTGATTATACCATGTTACAGATAATGCCAAATAGGTTCTTAGATAAGTGGTATGCATAATATATTGAGGGTGAATGAGATAAGAAGATAAAATTAACATGCGCTCGCAGTAGATACATGACACTTGCTACAAAATAAATTTAAATAATAATGGCATTATTTTTTATGGAATTATACCCACATTACAGTCTGAACATAGCCACATTACAGTCTGCCACATATAGCCACATTACAGTCTGAACAACTACATAAAAATCATGTCATTATTATTTAAATTTATTTTTGTAGCAAGATTCATGCCCCACCCTATATAATTCTTATTGTCAGGTTCGTACGTTTCTCCAATTATGAAGAGAGTTTGCTTCTTTCTGTGGAATAGCGACAAGCCCTTATTTTTCTTGAATAATGGCGGTAACCTATAAAATGACCGTGAGTATACGCCAGTGTCAAGTGATGTCCACTTCATAGAATCTCGTTAGTTCTATTCGCATGGGCGACATCGCCGTATTTGGTGTCCACGTCCGTAGTTAATATTTTGAGTATATCATACAAAAGCAACTCTGCCCGAACCCTCTCGGCGAGAAGACAACCTCTTCAAGAATCCTCGCCCGTCACACCAAATGACTTATTCCTGCTTTAAGAATAACACAATTCAATGAGGAGACAGACGAACCTCAATAAAAAAAATTAACCAGCCAACACGAAAAAACTCCAATGAAAACGTCAACCCACCCCACCGATAGACACACCGTCACTCCAATAATGTTTACTAACAAAGATGTGACAGCTGTCTAATGATAATATACATTATGAGAAAATAAATATATTCTAAAACATGCTTTGAATATAGAAATTATTAATACAATCAAGAACTATACAAAGAAATTATTTACTCAATCAAATCCAAGTTATTCCAATTGATGTCAAAAAGTACAGATGTTTCTCTGGCTTGGATTTCCTCCACATATTGGTATCACTGGTGATGAATGTGTCGATTCCTTGGCAAAGGAAGCAAGTTCTATCGGTTGTCTCTTATCTGATTTTTCACAGCCAGTAATTAATATTTTAAATAAAATTAAACATGATACGTGGCACCGATGAGCGTATGGATTGGGATATAACTGGTGTAAATACATAAGGGCTCTAGATATAAATCAATCCGACAATAAGCCCATTCAAAACTATGGTTTAATATAATAAGAATGAACAAGATCGAAGAGTCAGTTTTCATGTGTCGTTTGCGAACGGCACACTGCGTGGTGGCTAGTCACCTTAACATAATCCCGGCTGCGAGTGTGGTCTGGGTGATGAAATTATTGACCATGTATTTTTCGGTTATCTTTTGCGAGACAGATTTGACTTACTAAAAGCCACATCTTTACCGCGTCCAATGAATGTTGCGTTTCTTCTTTCTTCGTGGAACTTTTCCATTTAAAGATCGATCGTTGAATGGATTGACTATTATAAAAAAAAGTTCTATACCTTTATGCAGAAACTACAAAATACATCAATCTAAAATGAAAAAAAAATTATATTCTAAAGATATTTCAGGGCAACTTTGTTTCTGATATGACAGCTGTCATTTCTTGATTATTTTAAGTGTTTTTGTACTGTGATCGACGTAAAAATGGCGAAAATTATGATTCTTATATTTTACAAAAATCTATGCAAGTAGTATATAATGTAAGATACGTTTTGAAAGACCAAATGAACGTGACACATAATCACTCTCCAGTAGGAGAGTATGCAGGACAATGCTGAGAATTCCGTGGATCGCCAGAAGAACGGACATCTCCATACTCCAGGAGTTAAATGTAACGGTACGACTGTCTTCAATATACTTCCAGTGTATCATATGGGTTTTCAGGAGAATTTCCAGATTTGAGTTAGATAATCTGGAGATGTTCATGACCATATAAAGTGTGCCAGGAAGAAGAAGATGCAGAGCGGCAGTAAGGTGGAGTAATCAGGTGAAGGAAATTACTAGGGAAAACCTGTACATAATACCATCACACCTTTTCCCTGTCGCAGTAGGCAGAGAGGCGTTTCTCAAACAACTCCTGTAAGTTCTACACCTTTTCACATTTCCTTCTTTCAAAGTATCATTCACTTGATCCAACCATACTTACCATGGTCTTCCTATACCACGTTAGTTTTCATTCATTCGCTCCACGTATCGAAACCATATCAGTATTCTTCTTTATCTTATTTAATACATCACCTTTAAATTCACATTCATCCCTAATCACGTCACATCTCTATTCCGTCATACATTGTCACCCCATGTATTCTTGTAAGTTCACATATAAATGTCATCGTAAATTTTGAAAAAAGAGTGGACATCTGTGGAGCTGCAAGAGCGGATATTGTGTATAAATGTCATACATTATACTTCAATGACCAATAAAAAGTTTTTTGAAATCAAGCAAATTGTGTAAATTTAGCAAATTGTGTGTATTATTCAAGAATTAAAAAAAATTAATTAAAAAAACCGCTCAATTTGAAAGACCCTTTACTTCACGGTTTACTTTCTCTTAAAATTTGATCCAGCCATGTTTTTCTCAGCCAACCTCTTCCGCCCACACCTTGCACTTGGATGTGGAGAGGTAACAACATACATACATATCATCAAGCGGTGCTCCTTGCGGGGTTAGCAGAAAGAATAGATCTCCAAACTTTTCTATTCAAGCACACACCTTTCGCCTCCTTAACATTCAAACTTTACCTTCTTTCAAAATCCGGTCAATTTGGTCCAGTCACGTTTTCCTCTACATCTTCCACCTACACCTTGCACTTCTTGACTTGTATACTCGCTTGGTCATTATTTCGTCGTTCATTCTCTCTACACGTCCAAACTATCTTGAAGCTCCATTCTTCTTCTTAATTAAAAGATCCACACATTTATTTCGTATGTCATCATCCCGCCTGCTTTAATACATCGACCCTCTACATGTTTTTCTTACTGCACGCATCTCCACAGCATTACTCGTACTTATAAACTTCTGCTAAATCCAAATTTCATTTTCATACGTCAGAATGGACACCAACACACCATAATGTTTGTTATTTTTTCTACTGTTGATATAACGAGGTTGTTTTTTTTTATTACATTCAATTATCAAAATATCTTTGTAATTAGTGAAAAAATTACAAAAATTAATTACTATTTGAACATCTTAATATATGACTGCATTACTATATTATTATTATAGCTTTATTAATGAATATGAAATTAAGAAGAGCACGCTGAGGTGGCTTGGGCATGTGGAACGAATGAATGAAGACTAAAAAATGTATAGTGCCAATGTGAGTAGAAGGCGTGTGAGAGGAAGACCAAGGAAAGTATGGTTGGATCAAGTGAATTATATTTTGAAAGAAAGAAACATAGAAAGTCAGAGAAATCGTAGAAGTTTTATGAATATGAAGAGGCCAAGGATTTGTGTCGAGATAAGAAAATATAGCACTCTTGTCATTTTTGCCTATCCCAACTGAGAAATGGCGAGTGGTATGTATGGTCCTTTATAAAGAAATGGCGTAGTGGTATGTATGGTTATTTATAAAGAAATGACGTAGTGGTATGTATGGTCATTTATAAAGAAAAAGCGTAGTGGTATGTATGGTCCTTTATAAAGAAATTGCGTAGTGGTATGTATGGTCCTTTATAAAGAAATGGCGTAGTGGTATGTATGGTCCTTTATAAAGAAATTGCGTAGTGGTATGTATGGTCCTTTATAAAGAAATTGCGTAGTGGTATGTATGGTCCTTTATAAAGAAATGGCGTAGTGGTATGTATGGTCCTTTATAAAGAAATTGCGTAGTGGTATGTATGGTCCTTTATAAAGAAATTGCGTAGTGGTATGTATGGTTCTTTATAAAGAAATGGCGTAGTGGTATGTATGGTCCTTTATAAAGAAATTGCGTAGTAGTATGTATGGTCCTTTATAAAGAAATGGCGTAGTGGTATGTATGGTCCTTTATAAAGAAATTGCGTAGTGGTATGTATGGTCCTTTATAAAGAAATGGCGTAGTGGTATGTATGGTCCTTTATAAAGAAATGGCGTAGTGGTATGTATGGTCCTTTATAAAGACATTGCGTAGTGGTATGTATGGTCCTTTATAAAGAAATGGCTTAGTGGTATGTATGGTCCTTTATAAAGAAATTGCGTAGTGGTATGTATGGTCCTTTATAAAGAAATTGCGTAGTGGTATGTATGGTCCTTTATAAAGAAATGGCGTAGTGGTATGTATGGTCCTTTATAAAGAAATTGCGTAGTGGTATGTATGGTCCTTTATAAAGAAATTGCGTAGTGGTATGTATGGTCCTTTATAAAGAAATGGCGTAGTGGTATGTATGGTCCTTTATAAAGAAATTGCGTAGTGGTATGTATGGTCCTTTATAAAGAAATTGCGTAGTGGTATGTATGGTCCTTTATAAAGAAATTGCGTAGTGGTATGTATGGTCCTTTATAAAGAAATTGCGTAGTGGTATGTATGGCCCTTTATAAAGAAATGGCGTAGTGATATGTATGGTCCTTTATAAAGAAATTGCGTAGTGGTATGTATGGTCCTTTATAAAGAAATTGCGTAGTGGTATGTATGGTTCTTTATAAAGAAATGGCGTAGTGGTATGTATGGTCCTTTATAAAGAAATTGCGTAGTGGTATGTATGGTCCTTTATAAAGTAATTGCGTAGTGGTATGTATGGTCCTTTATAAAGAAATGGCGTAGTGGTATGTATGGTCCTTTATAAAGAAATTGCGTAGTGGTATGTATGGTTCTTTATAAAGAAATTGCGTAGTGGTATGTATGGTCCTTTATAAAGAAATGGCGTAGTGGTATGTATGGTCCTTTATAAAGAAATTGCGTAGTGGTATGTATGGTCCTTTATAAAGAAATGGCGTAGTGGTATGTATGGTCCTTTATAAAGAAATGGCGTAGTGGTATGTATGGTCCTTTATAAAGAAAAATCATAAATAAATAAGTATTATATGTTGTTTACAAAATGAATCATTTCTTTAAATGATGAAAATGGCACAGTTTTTCAGTTGCATTCTTTTGTATCCTTTTTTTTTATTCTTTTATTTACATGTTACACTTGGCGGGCTTATTGCTATATTGCATATTTTTTTCAACCAACCGCCTCATCTTAGATACTTTTAAACTATTCATGACATATTTTACAAAAAATATATTGTTTTAAAGTTTAGATAAAAAATCAAGTAAATGCCTACTATCTATCAATAATGGTAGAACTAGAGGAAAGGAATTCGTTCAAGAATAAGGAAGGGAAACAAAGGAAAATTAGGATGAAAGGATATTCTTAGTAATTCTCTCTTAAACGTAAAAAAGGATGATGCACAATTGATAAATCTTGAAAGTTAGTTCCAAAGTCATACCGAATGAGCCGCAAATTAAAATGTAATGTGATGTGATGTGTTAGTATAGAAAAAAATTCTTATCGTACTGTTTTTTTTTCGCGAAGATATGAAGGAAAATTGGGAGTGTTACGCATCCAAACTAATTTCGACGGAATATGAAACTTCCTTCGCAACCATTTAAGCCATTTGAATATATTTCGAAACTCTGACACATGGCCATACCTTCCTTAGTTTCCGGAGATTACAATACCATACATAAAATAATTCAACGATTTGAACGAGTTGTTGTATTGTATACGACTTCATTTTTATAAATATCATACATTACAATTCTCAAATGTCACAAAACCCAGCCAAATTCGCGACGCCATCAGTGTTTTATCTAAGAATTAAAAAAACGCTCAATTTGAAAGACCCTTTAGGTTCGAAGTTTAAAAAAACAATGTATTCTATTATATTTTAATTCTGTAACGATGGTGTTGATCAATGTAGCGTGTGTCCTATTAGGACGTGCTGATGATTTTGATATCGACATCGCTCTTCGTTTTAGTTGATTCTGCGTTACTTCTCGTTCAGACTCATCAATATAGCGGATTGCTTATCTTTATTTGTCGTGATGATCTTGATTTATATTCAATAAATATAGACTCAGGAATGTGGATATAAAAAAGCGAAAGTGACAACGGGCGATAAATAATAAGTCTTGACAGTTGAATCAATGACAATAATAATATATTTATTTCTCAGCGCGCGGACAATTTATACCAATGAGTGAACCAGTTCGCAATACATATTCTGTCTTGCTCTGGCGCATGGATCGGCGGTAGATTATTTATTTGTATTTGGAGATGGCTAGGCGAGTCGCAGATACTACAAAATAGTAAACATTGTTGTTGTCCGTAGCGTGTGACACTATATGAATGCTTCATCGGTCATTGACCCTGTATGTTTATTATTAACAATAATTAATTTAATTTATTTGTGTTTAACAATTCACTTATTATTTTGACAATTATTTATTTACTAGGTAGGTATCCTACAATTCCATTAATTATGAATGCATTATTTATAATTAATGGAATTAACACTGTTTAAGTTTAAATACATTGGAGTTTGTTAATAAAACGCCATTTATTCAACTTTTTATAATGGTATAATTCTACTGGTTTCAAGGTTTTGTCCTCATTATCAGGTTAGCACAAACAAGAGTATTTTTTGCTCCCCTGATGATGAGGTGAAAACCTTGAAACCGATAGGGTGACACCGTTATATTAAGTAGAATAAACAGTGTTTTATGTTATTGAACAAATTATTGATTTCCACATAATAACACCTAAATTGTTTAAAAAAATACTATTAAAATTTCTTCGATTATTTTATAATGTCAATACTTTCAATGTGTGCAGAGAATATTTGATTAAAGTATGCATATATTGAGATGAGATGTATGGCCGCGCGATAACGCACTGGACTTCCAAACGGAAGGTCGTCGGTTCGAACCCCGCGCTATGTTAATCTCCTCGATTGACGCAGGTATTTTTTCCGCCTAGTATTTGGCGGTATAAGGATATCTTTAAATTTGATCATTTCTGTTCTTCCAAAAAGTGAGTGGCCGATGAGTTTGCTGGTGTGAAACTCCAAAACTAAAAAAAAACTCCACGGCACAGATTCGCGAGGGGATCCTCGACTACTAGCAACGGCGGCATATATCGAACCCCCGTGCCCGGCTCTGTAAATTAGTACCGACACACCTGCGCTTCACAATCGCAGGTGTGTCGCGACCTTTATGTAAAGACCCCCCGGCATTGGCACAACACTTCTTATTCTGGGGGGGCAATTTAATTTTTTTGTAAGGGGGATTGTTTAAATAACTTGGATAATCTTTATCTTATATACACCCGTACCTCGCTTTACGCAAGAAATAGAGATACGAAATACTAAATTCTGTATTTATTTTCTGTAGTCCGTAATTTTTTTTTCTTCACATAAATACATATTAAATCTGCATGAAGTATTCGATGGAAAAAATACAATGAAATATTTAAGAAAAGTTTCTAAGTGTATACTAAATACAGTCGAAGTCGATTATAAGGAGCAAAAGGGGATCGACTAAATTTGCTTGTTATAGTCATTATTCGTTATTTCAGAGTTAGATATATTGTAAGTAGATATTTCTCTTTTCAATTATTGATATGATCACCATGTTATATTGTATTTTAAAGTGTATATCTGGACTGAATAGGTATTAACCAAACGAAATATTTTAGTATTAAATGAAACAGGAGAAAAATAAAAAAATTAACGATGGTTTTCGTTTTTATCTAAATATATTTATTTAATCATTTATATTAACATTTTCCCCTTTAAAATAGACCCCATTGAATAAAATACACATGGTAACGTTTTTTTTTCAATCCGCAAAACGGTTGTGGAACGTACTTTTTGGGATAGCCTTTAGCTCATCCAGCGATTTTGCCATTATCACCTCTAAACGTTGTCATTTCAATGTCCTCTTAATATTCGGTAACAGGAAAAAGTCACAGAGGGGCATATCTGGTGAATATGGTGGCTGCGGCATCAAGACGATGTTGGTTTTGGCCAAAAATCACAAATTGGTATTGAAGTGTGAGCCGGTGCATTATCGTAGTGCTAAATTTAGGAGTGGTTTGCCCATAATTCTAATCGTTTTTTTTCGCAAGCGTGCCAAAATGTGTAATAAATACGTGCCTCTTAAATCTGTCGTGTTATAGAACTGGCTATTCTCGATCAAAGCCTTGATTTAGCCATCCTCGATGCTAATCGGCCTTCCAGAGTCTCGAGTCTTGTATCACCGGATTTTATTAAACCGCATTTGACACACACACATTTAATGATTGCTTACTGTACAGTCGCCATATACTATACACATCTTTGTTTCGTATGTGTAGCATTTTTTCTTTAGCGGTAGTGAAAAAAACATTAAATACCGAAAAAAAACAACTAATTTTATTTTATTTTATTTTACAAATGACGCTAAAAATCCCTCAAGCAATTTATAAAATGCGCTAAACTATTACTTTTCATAAAAATATATATTCAACAAATTTGGAATTAATTAAGTAAACATAATTTTATCCTGACGACATTTGTGTGACAAATACAAAACTACTTTTTGGACAGCATTATTAACGATTTTGTTTCCTACTAAACGTAAAATGAACTAAAAAAAATTTTTTTTTAGAACATGCTATTCAAATGGGTTTTCCGTTACAAGCGACCATAGCTAATAAATTGAAATAGAAGTTGTCTATACCGGCACTGTGTGACGTCACTAGATCCGGGGCTATATAGTTGGGTCTTGATCCGGGAAGACAAGCGAGATGGCATCATATAATATTCAGGAAGTGTTCTTAATACTGACTGGCATTTACTTTACGGTCCATGTTTCGTCTTGTCATTAGAGATGCTGGCGTTTCATTAAGCTGCTCATGATGTTATAAAAAGAGCAATATCATTAAATGTAGAAATGTGTGCATTAAATAGAATACATGGGGTGACAATGTATGAAATAATACGGAATAAATGTGAACTTAAGGCTGATTTATTAAGAAAGGTGAAGACGAGCACTCTTGTGACGGTTTTGACACGTGAAACGAATGAATGAAAAAATATTAACAAAACAAATATACAGTCCAAATGTGAGTGATACAGAACTGTATCGCGCATGCACTTGTGAACGCAGTCGGCACCTGTCTGACTTCGTAGTCTGTTGTCGTTTGGTTCACCTCCTGTATATCTCCCGGTGAGCATACAACTTTATATTTGAGTCTACTACCACTATCCAGCGTGTCACACAATCGATAGAAATAAAGTATTCTCTTATTAATTATCTAATCAGTTTATAAGGTATGGTGAACAAAGTATACGTTCCTTTCTTTTGGGAACTTTAAGATTTGGGAAAAATTTCAAGATTTGCCATTTTCACGTAGAATTGAAGCACACTTACTTTTCTTTTTTAACTGTAAGAAAAAATGGTGTCATCACTTCGTATTCTGATCCCGTGTTTTAACGTGATAAAACTAGATTTGCCTTGGTTCCCGGTTCCGTGTTAACACGTGATCGATGCATCTTGGAAAAATTGTCATATAACCTAGACAACTAATTTATTTGTGAACAATTCAACCTTTAATCCTTGTCTTGGCAAAGTTCAATTTATCCAAATATTAACGTTTTTCTTTGGTGATTCCTTGTTATATGGTAAGTTATAAAGGAAAATTGAGGGAAAAAATCACAACTTTTCCTTATAGATTTTTTTATATGTAAAACCCACGTTAAATTGCCAAAATATCAATTTTTATAAAACACAAAAAGCGCTATAAAATGATTATATAATCTAAAACAAGAACAATAATTACATAGCTGAATTATCAACAACTAAAATGGTTTGAATATTTTTTCTTTTTTCTCTACATGTAGTGATTTATAAGATATAATATTTAAAGATTATTTAGCCCAATTTCCAAAACGCGCCCACGCTGTCCAGACATGTAGACCCGATGTCGTTTGAAAGGTTGTAGCGTTGTCAATATTTACCACCAGATGACACCACTGCACACAATAGTGCATGTATAGTATTTGAATGTGTTGCCATATTTGATATTACGTTAGAGTTTCTGGATTTAAAAAAACCTAAATTAGTGTAACCCCTGTGTTACAATGCTATGATAAGGGTTTTAAATGATAGTCTCTTGATTTCGGATTCTTGATATCTAGCATTGATACCCTGGACAATGAAAATATGTATAAATTCTGATGTCACATCATCAATGTGCAGTGAAGTATCAGATCTTTAAAGATTTTGACAAATGTATCTGGAGACCGACTACAGTCTCCGGGTCCAAATAGAATAAGGAATCTACTGGATTCTCCAAACAGGTTGTCAAAGAACTTGTCTAAACATGTGTTGATATGTATTCCATCAGCTGACAAAAAGGAAAACCCTGCAGAACTTGTAAGGTTTGTACTACGAAGGTAAGTGAGACCCGGTACATATGTAAAGAGTGTGATGTAGCTCTCCATAAAGGAGAATGTAGGCAGAATGACTAGCATCACCCTCTGTTCTACGAGTACATACCAACTTACAGAACGAATATCATGGCTTAACACCCAGTCCCACGTGGTATAGAGATATTGAACCAACTGAATGACATTGTTGATATATTCTCGGTACCGACTAGCAGTAAGAGAAGAATCCTGGCTGATATTCTTCCTAACGAATAAGCTAACGCTAGAAGCAGACCATCTTTGTGTAACAGGAGAAATCCGTGCAAAGTGGATAATTTTTTTTTTAAAACTTATAAATTACAGACATAAACGACATTAAAGTATATACAAATATAGCATCACGCCGTGTCCCTTGCGAGATAGGTAGAAATAACAGATCTCCAAACTTATCCAAACACACAACTTTCGCCTCCTCTACATTCATACATCTCTCGTTTAAACATGCATACCTTGCACTTTTGACGTGTATACTCGATTAGTCATTTATTCTCTCCACATTTCTAATCCATCTTAAACGTCATTTATTTATGTTACTCAAAACGTCCATTAAATCCATATATTCATCCACTTTCTTTCAAACATTGACAATCCACAAGTTTTCCTTAGTGCACGCATCTCTACAGGATTAATCTTACACTTATCCTTCTTCTGTCAAGTCCAAATTTCATTTCGATGTATTATTCATACTTCTTACTTTGCCTTATATTAAAATATGGTCAATTTGATCGAGCCATGCTTTCCTCGGTCTACCCCTTACACGCAAATCTTGGACTTCTGTCTTATATACTAACTCGGTCATATGCCATGTTTACTCGAGCTTATTTATTTATTTATTTTATTTATTTAACACTTTTATTGCAATACAATCTGGCGGGCTTATTGCCAGGCAGCAATCTCTTCCAACCAACCAGACAAAAATAAATGAAGCAAGTTACATGGTCGCATAAATCATTCAAATGACTATCCATCCCCACGAAATCCATAAACACATACGTGAGCATGCCCATGCCCATGAACCTTATTTTTCATATAAAGTGAGATATCATCAATCAAAAGGAAAGGAAGGGATGATGGAGAGGAAAGGAAAAGAAACATCAGGAATGAAACACGTTATTTTACTGACTAGACTTTAAGAGTTTTTTCAGTCGCTTCTTAAAGCATGCCAAGGACGGAGCGAGTCTAACAATGGTTTGTAACTGATTCCAGAGTCTCACTGCATGGACAGTAAAGGACGACGTAAAGAAAGAGGAGCGGTGAACTGGAAAGGTCAATAGACAATCTCTGTTTGAGCGTAGCGCTAATCCATTATTGGAAAGATGCTGAAAATTTTCGACGAGATAAGAGGGTGCGGATAAGAGATAAGAGCTTAGTACTTATCATTTGCACTAACCTGCGTAGTGACAACAAGCACATTAGTACTAAGATTTACTAATGCTTAGTACTAATATGCTTGTTTACACGTGGATACAAGTGCGAGTGACAAGTACTAATGACAAGTATTAAGCTCGTGTAAACACGGCAATACTTTCGTCAGTCATTTTCTCCAAATGTTCAAACAATCTTAAAGGTTGTTTATAGTTAAGGCATTAACGTTGTGGAGGTTTAAAGACATTGTAATTTATTTTAACAAACACTGTTTATTCCATCTTGTTTACGCTCCCCTGAAGATGAGGTGAAAGCCTTGAAACCGGTAGGGCTATACCGTCATATAAAAAAAGTGGAATAAACAGTGTTTGTTAAAATAAATTACAAAATCTTAAAGGTTCTTTGTCCATCTTTCTTAAAACGTTCATTTTATCAATGCATTAATGCTGGTATCTTAATTCCGGTGTCTTTTATACATTGACACTACATTTGTAGTGCACGCATCTCCACAGCATTAATCTAACTTTTATCCGTTTCTGCCAAGTTTACTTGATAATTAATTTCATTAATTTCGAATATATGTCTCATTTAGTTTTTTTTTCATTAAAAGGGTTTCTCAATTGAAAAAAAATTAATTATAATTTATTATCTCTTGACTGACTAAAAAAAGTACATATATGATAAATGCCAAAACCAAACTCAAATTTGAACAAAATACAGTTAAATATCTGATGCCTCTTCCACATTCATACATCTCGTCATGCACAATCTTTTATTATTCATACTTTTCACTTTACCTTCATTCAAAATCTGGTGCATTTGGTCTGGTCACGTTTTCCTCGGTCTATCTCTTCCAAGCACACCTCGCCCTTTGGATTTGTATACTCCCTTAGTCATTCTTTCATAATTAATTCTCTCCACATGTCCAAACCATATAAAAACTCCTTTCTTCATCTTACTTAAATCATCCATTTTATCCATGAATTCATTTCTAATATCTCAATACCGCCTTCTTTCAAACATTAATCCATATATTATAAACGATTAATAAATAAAAGAATTAACATTGACTCAATTGTTTGAAAATAAAATTTTATTTTGCTTATTAATAATATTGCAAGTTTTAAGTTATTGCCCCATAAAGTAACAATATGTTGCAATACTTGACCTTCTTTCAAAATCTGACCCATTTGGTCCAGCCATATTTTCCATGGACTACCAGGTAGACTCTACCTCTTCGACGCATACCTTACACTTCTGACTTGTATAATCGCTTAGTTATTATTCCAGGAGTCATCCCCCCACAAATCCAAACCACCGTAAAGTTCCTTTAATCTTACTTAAAACATCAATTCTATCCATTATTAGAAGAAGTGCGAGATGTACGTGGAAGACTACACACACCTCGCAATTCTAATAATTAAAATATTTTTAATAAATATACAACGTTTTATTACAATATTCTTAATATTTATATTATTTATAGTTAACACGTTCAGTGCGTATAAAATACTTAATGTCATACAGAGATGCTGAAAATTCGCGAATTTTTGAAAACCCATAACTTTGTTAAAAATCAAATTCTACTTTCTATTGAAACATCATATACAAGTGTATTCCTTCGTGTCTTCAAAACACATGAAACCGGCGACAAATCCTTATCGGGAGACGTTTATGAGTGCACTAAACATTCAAGGATTCCCGTGTCCATACAAAATATTTGTATGGACACGGGAGCCGTGTTCGACGCAGTGAACGTGTTAAGGCATTAGCATTGTGGAGGTTTAAAGACATTGTAATTTGTTTTATCAAACACTGCTTATTCCACTTTATGTAACGGTATAACCCTACCGGTTTCAAGGCTTTCACCTCATCATCAGGGGAACACAAACAATACTTGTTTGTGCTCTCCTGGTAGGGTTATACCGTTACAAAAAGTGAAATAAACGATGTTTGATAAAACAAATTACAATTTCTAATATTTACTTTGAAATAACCATTTTTGGAAACCGTTCACAAAAAAATCTGAATATGTATCTCAAAAATAAGCCAGGCTTGTTAGAACGCAAACGACTGGTCGACTAGGCCACTGAGCATGTCATACTATATACTCGTACTCGTGCCAACATTTGAAATGTCACCACGTTCTTAGTATACGGGAAAACTGTAGAAATAGCAATAAATTTCCAGTAGGTATGTGTATCCATACATACCCACATCCCGCGATACCCATCTGCTGAGAATTTTCGTTTATAGCAAACCGATCTGAGCGAGCCCTGAACAGACGCGGTACCATATGGGACCCGGCAGAGCTATTGGGACCGGGATTGCCAAACTGTGAACTCGTCACTTGAAAATTATAACTTGTGTCAATAATACATATCTAATTTAAAATATAATAAAAAAACATCGACAAACCCTGGATGGGGTAGTTATAAGTCATTGAAAATTCAATTTCGTTGCTATCGGAACTTTAGGTTTAGCTCTATCAGGACTGTGTGTTTGTTGAAATGCAGCAGCAAGCTATAAACTAGGGGTGGCCAACTTGTTTTTTTTTGTCGCGATCGACTGTTTACGCAAAAAAATAGTCGTAATTTGCCTATCAAATTCGCGAAGTTTAACATGTTAACACACAACACAAGAAGATCAGAAAATTTCACATTATTTTGCTACAATATAGCTGATATTGAATGATGCGGTAGTCTCTGCAAGTGCTTTTCAAATATGTATTTTAAACACATTTTGTTGTATTAAAACAGATATGTACTCTTTAATTTTACTTCTTCTCAAACCACTGTTTAACGGATATTACGACTGATATTTAGTATAAAGAGATACAAAATGTATTTCCAAATTAACTTTCTGAGTTATGGCTAGAGATGAATGACATATTAAGCAACAAAATTTTTCTTTTATCATTGTAAAAAAAAGAAAGCATGCTTCAATTCTACGTGAAAATGGCAAATCTAGGATTTTTCCCAAATCTTAAAGTTCCTATAGCGGGTTGCTTATCTTTATTTGTCGTGATGATCTTGATTTGTATTCAAATAAATATAGACTCAGGAATGCGGATATAAAAAGCGAAAGTGACAGCGGGTGATAAATAATAAGTCTTGACCGTTGAATGAATGACAATAATAATATGTTTATTTCTCGGCGTCCGAGTAATTTATACCAATGAGTGAATACATTCGCGATACATATCTGCCTTGCTCTAGCGCATGAACTGGCGGTAGGTTAATTATTTATATTTGGAGATGGCTAGCCAATTCGCAGACGTTGTAAATAGTAAATATTGTTGTTGTTCATAGTGTGTGACAATCATTGAATTCTTCATCGGTCATTGCCCCTGTATGTTTACTATCTGACAATAATTAATTTAATTTAATTGTGTTTAACAATTCACTTATTCATTTTGACAATTATTTATTTATTTATTTATTTAGGTAGGTATTCCTACATTCCCAAAAGAAAGGAACGTAAACTTTGTTCACCATAGCTTATAAACTGATTAGATAATTAATAAGAGAATACTTTATTTCTATCGATTGTGTGACACGCTGGATAGTGGTAGTAGACTCAAATATAAAGTTGTATGCTCACCGGGAGATATACAGGAGGTGAACCAAACGACAACAGACTACGAAGTCAGACAGGTGCCGACTGCGTTCACAAGTGCATGCGCGTAATGGGATTTAGCAACATCGCACGTCATTTTGTAAGCTACGAAGACGACCGAAAATTGCTTCGCGATCGACCTGTTGCTTCGCGATCGAAAGTTGCTTCGCGATCGATCTCTGGTACATAGGTCTGTAAAAATGAAACCGGATTTTTTTAATGGAAAATACACATTTATTGTATGAAAATGGTAAAAAATATTTTATTCAAAGTATTGCCCATCGCTAGCTACACATTTTTCCCATCTCTCTGGCAATTTGTGGATGCCACGCCAAAAAAACTGTTGCTCTTTTGAGGCAAACCAATCATCGAGCCATTTTCGTACATTTTCGTAAGAAGTGAAGAGCTGTTCAGCGTGCGTGTCTCATCGATGGAAATAAGTAGTAATCGGATGGAGCCAAGTCTGGTGAGTAAGCCGCATGCGAAAGTATTTGCCAACTAAAAGCCTCAATCGTTTCCTTGACCAGTTTTGCTGTGTGCGATGGTGCATTATCATGAAGCAAAATCACTTTGTGTTGCCTCTTTTGATATTCTGGTCGTTTTTCACGCAATGTTTGGTTCAAATCCATCATTTGTTGTGGGTAGCGTTCAATATTAACGGTTTCGCCAGGTTTTAGCAGCTCATAATAGATAACACGCTACTGATCCCACCAAACACAGAACATTGTCTTCCGTCCATAGCGATTTGGTCTTGCAGTCGATGTCGCTGCTTTGCTTGGAGTTACCTATGATCTTGTAAGCTTAGGATTCTCGAAATATATCCATTTTTCATCGCCAGTCACAATTCAATGGAGAAATGATTTTCTTTTGTACCTGGCGAGCAGCATTTCGCAAGTGGTTTTTAGGTTTTCCTGCTGTATTTAATTCAGTTCATGTGGAACCCATTTTCCCACCTTCTGGATCATTCCCATGGCTTTCAAACGTATGGAGACGGCTTCTCATGTCACATTTAATTGATCCGCGAGTTGTTGTTGCGTTTGAGCGTCATCCTCATCCAACAATGCTTGCAATTCGGCGTCTTAAAACTTTCTCGGTGGTCTTCCACGTTCTACGTTTCTCACGTCAAAATTGCCACTTTTAAATTTTTTAAACCACTCAAAGCACGTGATTTACTAAGAGCATGCTCACCGTAAGCTTCTACAAGCATTCGATGCGATTCTGCAGCAGTTTTATTCAAATGGTAACAGAAAATCAATGCTACCCGCAAACCGTAGTTTTCAGGCACAAAAACAGACATGTTCAACGCTATGACAACATATGTAGTTGTAATAAACTTGTATTGTTGTGAGTTAAAAGTCTTTGACAAATGTAAACACATGACGCGGTTTGACAGTCACTACATTGACAACTAGAGCCATCTATGAGCAAATTCCGGTTTAATATTTACAGACCGATATATAGGTATATATTTTTTATTCCTCTTTCGTTAGAGAGAAGTCTAGAAACTTAAAAAGTTAATAGAGTTTATTCCTATCGATCGTGTGACATGCTGGGTGGTAGGCTCAAATATAAAGTTGCATGCTTACCGCGAGATAGAGAAGAGGTGAGCCAAACTGCGTTGACAAGTGCATGCGCGTAATGAAATTTAGCAACATCGCACGCCATATTGTAAGACGGCTGCGATCGACCATAAATTGCTTCGCGATCGACCTATTGGCCATCCTTGCTATATATACTCGTATAAGCCAATACAACCACAAGCGTCTTCCATCCACAGAATGACTGTCATTTATACTCCATGACGTGGGCTACCTTGTTGTTGTTATTGTATTAATAAGATCGTGTTTGAAAATACCGTTTATTTAAAAAATTAACTTTGAAAAGCTGTGAAGATAATCTAGAATCTACTTGTGTTTTCTATAATTATTTCCGTTTACATCCAAGCATACCATCATTATTATGGCAAATAGATGCTTCTTTGGTCTGAGAAAACACCTTATATCTCGGTTGTTGTCCAGAAGGACAAAACTTACCATTTATAAGACACTGCTACGACCTGTCCTCACATATGGGTCTGAATGCTGGGTATTGAGTAAGAAGAACGAATCTTCCCTTCTAATATTTGAAAGAAAAATACTCAGAAAAATATTCGGACCCATACAGGAAAATGGATCTTGGAGAGTGAGATATAATGAGGAGTTATACAGCATATACAAAGAGCCCAACATTATAAAATACATCAAAATTGGGAGGCTACGTTGGGAGGGGCATGTAGCAAGAATGGGAGAAGAGGAAATGCCTAACAAAGTACTCTTTTCCAAGCCCCAAGGAAGACGTAGCGTGGGCAGACCAAAGCTTAGGTGGATGGATGGGGTGCAGAATGATGCAAACGTGATTGGCATCAGGGGCTGGAGGAGTGCATCCCAGGATAGGGGGGAATGGCAACGACTGCTGGAGGAGGCCGGGGCCCACAATGGGCTGTAGTGCCATTGATGATGATGATGATGATACCATCATTATTGTCATTTGTTTTATCAAACACTGTTTATTCTATTTTTTGTAACGGTATAACCCTACCGGTTTCAAGGCTTTGACCTCATCATCAGGGGAAGACAAACAAGTCTTGTTTGTGATATTTGCTCACAGTTCTACTGAGCATCGAGTGTCTTATGCAGTACGTTCATATACTCGTATATCTTGCGTTAAACATCGTGCTTCCTTCTACTCTTCGTCAGCTCGCCAAAGAGGGCAGTTTTTTAGTGTTTGTAGTCAGGCATGCGAGCCACTTGTCAAGACCAATGTAGGAGTGCACGCGAAACCAGAATATCGATACTTCAACAGTTTACTTTATCATTTGATACTTTATGAAACCATCGAGACAAGTACGTCAAAAATAAAAAAATCATCATGAAAATCACGACCTTCAGCCCTAAGGATGACAACTAGAGAAAGATACATGATTTAAAAAAATAATTGTTTTCTTCTACAAACTCATACAATATATGTATAATATAAACCAACGTGTGTATAAGTATCTAATCCGTAAATCGCGGTTGTAATCCGAGAAATGTTATCGAGGACGCAAACCCTTTAGAAATATGTAACAGCAGTGGCGCAGGTGTACCTCCCTGCCCCAATCCCACTCCCTCGAGTAGCCTTAGGGGGCGGCCGCCTTCTCGTCTCCTTCCCCACCTCCGTCACTCCAGCGAGACCGATCAACCCGCGGGAATTGGAAACTACAAGGGGGGATTTTCAATCAAACCCTTCCTCAAATCTGGATGTGATAAGCTCTGAATATATGTACTTTGTCTGAATATTCAAGATACGCCTTTAAAATGTAAGTTAATTTAAACCACGTTATAGTCCTTGGTTTTCACGCTCAGGCTTGGTGTATTGCTACGAATTCACGTAGCTTGAAGACTTGGAGCAGGTGACTGAAGATGGTGCAAAGTGGAGAGCTATCTGTTGTCGAGCTGATGGCGCCTCAGTGTAACGTATGAGAAACAGTCAGCGTGCTGCGAACATGGTTCAGCTTGGCTCCGAGGGATCTACGATATGGTCTAAAAGTTTCCGACCTTAACAAGCTAGAGCATGTACCTATAGACAAAACCACGCCGGCCATATATTCAGGCGATGTTACCGTTAAAATTTAATACCTATACCCACAGTAATACAATACTATATGTCAACTAGAGCCGATATGACTTGTTAAATATTGAATATTATCAATTATCGGCTATCAATTTTCTTTCAAAAGGATGGAAAAGCCCAGCAGAAATTAAATGACGTCTGCATCTAAACGTCGTTTAATTTATGTCTCGCGGAATGCCAAACTGAGAATATGCAAACCTTGAATATGCAAACTGAGAATATGCAAACTGAAAATATGCAAACTGAAAATATGCAAACTGAAAATATGCAAACTGAGTATATGAAAACCAAGAATATGCGAACTGAGTATATGCGAACTGAGAATATGAGAACATGAAAACTTCTTTTTCTTCTTCTCAGTGTCATGTCAGGTCCCCCCAATGTTGAATATCACCTGAGAGTAGACGTCTTTGTCCCCGGCAGCCCGAAAAAGATCCCCAACGCTCCTTATACCAGTCCAATCACGTATATTGCGAAGCCAGGAGATTTGCCTCCTGCCAACACCTCTTCGACCCTCTATTTTGCCTTGGATGATAAGGTGCAGTAATTTGTACTTTGTTCCTCTAAATACATGACCCAAATAGAACACCTTTCGGATTTTAATATTAGTCAGCAACTCTCTATCAACTTTGGCTCTTTGAAGAACCCTTGTGTTGCTGACCATATCCGTCCAGGGTATCCGTAGCATTCTCCGGTGTATCCAGATTTCGAATGTTTCCAGACGGTTCATACTACCAACTTTGAAGGTCCATGATTCCATTCCATGCAATAACACTGACCAAACGTAGCATTTGACTAACCGTTGTCGAAGATTCAAGTTTAGATTATCATCGCAGAATACGCTTCTCATTTTATTAAAAGCCGCACGAGATGATTCAATTCTGCACTTGACTTCAGTTTCTGGGTCAAGGTCTTCCACTAGGATACTTCCGAGGTATTTAATTTTTTTTACTCTCTCTATATCAGCACCGTTCAATGTAATGACGTGCTCATTTGAAAACTAAGAATATGTAAACTGAGAATATGCAAACTAAGAATTTTCAAACTGAGAATATGCAAACTGAGAATTTGTTAACTGAAAATATTCAAACTGGGAATATGAACTCGATTATCTTACTCGAAGTATACGAATCTCAAAGACCAATTAAAGTTACTCAACTTTGAAAACCGAATACTACGGAAAGCATTTGTCCATAAACAGACTGATAAATTGTGGAAACTAAAATCTTAACTCGAAGTTAACAAAACTTAGTACCGGCGATAAAAGATCGTATGGAAAGTTCGTGTTAACTAAGACAGTCAACAGATATCACTATACAAACCTAGCCATACGAAAAAAGACCATTGATATAAATAAGACTGAATCTTTTAGACAAAGTCTGGACTCCGGAAAGAACTGGTAGGAAATAGTAAGTGACCAATCAGCTTGGAGAAGAATCGGTAGATCACACTATCGTTGTATACGTTCCGTTCGTGGCATGCTTTAAGAAGCAACAGAAATAACTCTCAATTTCAAGGCAGTAATGTAGCGTGTTTCATTCCTAATTTTTTTTTCCTCTCCACCTCTCACTTTCTTATGTATTTGTTTATAATTTTCGTTTGTCTGCCGAACCGGAGGTTGCGGATTCGATCCCCGCTGGAACCCAGATTCTTTTTAAATGGATTCCAGTCTAGTTTTCACTTAGTGCCTATTAAAACATATTTCTGATTGATTGGGAAAGATGGCCACATGGCAATAAGCTCACTAAGTTTTAAAAAAAGGTGAATAATAATATTGCAGGTTTCCCAAAAATTGATTGTGAAAATAATTAATAAACTTCCTGCCCAGTATCCCATGGCGAAGCTTTTCAGAGAGTATCAGATCCTGAACATAGCCAATTTGCATCTCAAATCCATTCTCTGGCACTACCATCTAAAGGACGGGAAGATGCAGACTCAGCAGACACACATGACACGCATGGCAACTAATGAAATGTTCACCATCCCTAGAGTTAAAACCTCTTATGCCCAAAGGCAATATGCTTATTTGGCTCCCATGACATACAATGGCGTGCCAAATTCAATAAAGGTAAAGGTAGGAAAACCATTTAGACAGTCGATCGGAGCGTGGTTGTTATTGCGACAGGATTTTGAGTACTTGGGCTTTCAGGATGAATGACGTGTGAAAAAGATTTGTGTGGGCTTCTTCTTGTTTTAATTTTTGTTGTTTTTGTGTTTCTGTATGTTTTTTTATTTATATTCTTATAATTGTGTGCGGTATATTGTGGGATGAATATTTTTTATCTTTCTGGAGTGATTATGTGTGAGGAGTTTAATTTCGCATGATGTTTCCAGTTGTAATTGAGTGCCACTGTTTGTCAGGTTGATGAGAACGTGCAACGGGGTTTTGTTTTTGTGTAATCAAAAATCAGAAAGAAGTATCGATTAATTTTTCATGCTCAGTGAGATACAGGCAAAAGCCTAGTTTACTGGGGATATGACAAATGAAAAGCAACAAACCCAGATACATTAAAATTGTATGTCCAAATTAAATTACCTGTTGTTTTTTCACAAATTATGTATAATTCTTGTCATGTGTAATAATAAATAAATAAATAAATAAAATTTGAAATTTTTTTGCGACCATGTAAGTTGCTTTATTTAATTTTGTCTGGTTGGTTGGAAGAGATTGCCGCTTGACAATAAGCCCGCTAGATTGTTTTTAAAATTATGTATTCAACAAATAAATATACAGTACAACCCAACGGGTTTATTACCGTATAGCGATCTCGGCGTGTAGCGATATAAAACAACGTCAATGGGAAACATATACAATTGAACCGGACAGTATCAAAAACTGTTAAGATGATTAGTCCACAACAGTATTTTAGTACAAATTTTGATGTATGACAGTAAGACGTGGACGTGAAAAAAGACTGATAAGAGCCCAATACATGCTGTACACATGCGTGCACTGAAAAGAATACTTGAGGTGACAATGTATGACATGGTATGGAATGAAGAGATAAGGGATGAATGTGAACACAAGGCTGGTGTGGTGAGTAAGATTATGAACACCTTGAAATGGGTTTGGGAATATGGAACGAATGATTGAAAAAAGTTAGATAAAAGTTAAATTCTTAGATAAAACACAGATGGCGTCGCGAACTTGCCTGAGTCTTGTGACATTTGAGAAGTGTAATGTATGACATTTATAAAAATGGAGTCGTATACAACACAAGAACGCGTTCAAATTGTTGAATTATTTTAAGTATGGTAATCTCCGAAAACGATGATGTTAATTGGCCACCAAGATGATGTGATCTGACACCGTTGCACTATTTTCTCTGGGGTTACGTGAAAAGTCGGGTCTATAAGAATGACCCCCGATCAATTCCTGAGCTGAAGGATGAAATTATTCGCGTTATTGGTGAGTTAGAACCGCAATTATGCCAAAATTTCATCGAAATTTTTGACAAAAGATGGACATCTGTGGAGCTGCAAGAGGACATTTGGCGGATATTATTTTTTTTGTGTTTAAATGACCAATAAAAAGTTTTTTGAAATCAAATCAAATTGTGTGTTTTATTCAAAAATTTAAAAAAATGGAATTAAAAAAACCGCTCAATTTGAAAGACCCTTTAGAAAGTTAAAGATTAAGTTAAAGAAATTGCAGGAGCTGTGTGGATGTGGTAGAGGATAAAGATGTGTGCCGAAATAGGAAAGGCACACTATGCTCTCTGGAGTCTGCCAGGTAGAAGTTGTATACGTATGTATGTTAACTGTTCTAAACCAAAAGAAATATGTTATTCCAGTTTTCAGTACAATTCAGTACAGTACAATATTCAGACTGGAATACTTTTAAAAAAAATCTTGACACCATCGAAAATCAAACGCGTAACTTCTGAGCTGGATGACAGAACCAAGCTATGGAGTTTGTCTGGTTCAGGATGATAAGGTTCTAAATTAATTGTATGGCCGTCTGAGGTACATTGTCTTTGATATTCCACTCCATTAAAGTAGTTCAAATATGATACTGGTTACTTCATAACAGTTCTAAGAATTGATCACGATACCGAGCCTCTGTTTTCAATTCTCCATCCACTTCTAAATTTGCATCACGGAAGTAAAATACATAAACACCTAAAATCCGCACAAATGCAGTACATTAGCGAACTCCCGAGAATGTTTCCCACATATTCCTTAATATATCTGTCGGATAGCCAAACACACGTGTCGTGTGATGAGATAAATCTGTGGATACAGCACCAGCAACTCCTCAGTCTGCTCTCTGTCTATCAGGTAAGGTAAACATGTCGGCGCCACCATTTGTAAAGCGTTTCCCGCCAAATCCGTGGAAAAGCGCGGGAATTCTTAACACAAGTTCTGTTTTTTTTAGGTAATGATTTATCATAGAATATGGATTAGTCGATGCAAGATTAACATGCGAAATGTGATTTCTTGATAGACATTAAATATTGAATGTGCTTGTGTGGCCATACAGGATTCAAAACACACACTGATTCGCCAGAACGTTGAGACTATATACTCGGGGCAAAACCTGATTAATGGTCATTCAATTGTTAGAAATCACAGTGTTGAATGGTAGCCTTTGCAGCAACAAAAGTGTGCACTGGCGCATTACCGAACAATAATCTCACACCTCGTGACATTTTTTCTAGATGTTTTGTTTTCAGGGCATTCTTCAATTCGTACACTAATGACGCATGATACTCGTCAGTAATCTTTGCTTTTCTGTCTTGAAGTCAAGTAGTAATTCTTTGAAAATCCTAAAAAAATGCCATAATCTTTTTGTGGACTTTTGTCATCTTGGTTTTTTGGGATGGACGGCGCCCACGTCGAGTTCCTTTTTGACAGAAGATCGTGGTACAAAACCATTGTCATCCCCCGTATCAATTGACTCAATATTTTATTTTTCTTTCCCATCACATCCGCCCTTGATGAGTTTGTTATCTAAACGACGATATATATTTTTTTATATAGCACTTCATCACCTCCTGTCGTGTAGCTCATGACTGAGCATCGTGACTCCCATGATAGCCTCCAACGACTCCTCTCCATCTATTCCGCGGCTCGAAGGACAGTTGTTAAGGTAAGTACAATGGTGTATCTAACTTGGTTAGTCTAACGCATTGATATTCTTCCTCTTATGCGTCCTCCTTCCACGCCTCCAGAATCCACACCCCCTCCAAACTGTCTCCCTGGCCACGAACAATGTGCCCAAAGAATCTGAGAACTCGTCGAAGGCATTTTGTCATTAATTGCCACATTCACAAGTCATTAACTTTGGGCAGCACTGAAGAGTTTTGGCATCCATTTTGCGCTCACCTCATCTTGCCAAGATGGTAGTGCTCAATTCTAAGAACTATGATTTTGGAAAACCCACACCACGGACGCCAACAAATAAGTCAGCAAACTGCGTAATCCAAGTTGTATATTTGTTAGACGCTGTTAGTTTCCTCCAAAGACGTGGACTTTACCAGCTATCATCTTAGACAATTCTATCGGAGCTCTATTGATAGTTTGATTAGCATTATAACAATGGTGGTATTCGAAAACTGACCAATCATTCCACGTTTGTTTATTATTGTATTGTAATTTATTTTTCTTTCTACCTAAAGTATCCGTCCACCTTACCAATTTAAAGGATTCGGTTATTTCTGATTATATCCCGTAGTGTCGTCTTTCCTACAATAAGTATTGGATTATTTTTGCTGACACCGAAGTTCCCCAAACATATCAATATAATTATCTAAAACCAGTCTAATTGATTTTCCAAAAAATATGCTTCCTGCACAGTGTTTACTGTCAGTATGCGAAGAAAATCAAAGCGCAATTAGATTCAAAATGTAATTTCATTTGATGAAAATACTTTGAAAGTGCGTGTTTATATAGCAAACAGGCTGAAGCAACGTTTAATGTATGAAATATACAAATTATACATACATACATGTCATCACACCGTGTCCCTTGCGCAGTAGGCAAAGAGATCTCCAAACTTTTATATCCATGAACATAACATTCAAACCTGGCGTCATGCACAATCCGTGGCCTAGTTGGTAAAACGCTTGTATTCCAACACGGAGGTTGCGAGTTCAATTCACATTGGAACCCTTGATTTTTTTAGGATTCCAGTCTGAGTTTTACTTAAGGCATTTAAACATCTTTCTGGTTTGTTGGAAGATATTGCCAATTGGCAATACGTCCGCCAGGTTGGACTGTATACAACGAAAGTGTAATACAATACAATCTTCTATTATTCATACTTCTAACTTTACCTTCTTAGAAAATTTGGTCCATTTGGTCCAGCCACGTTTTCCTCGGTCTACTTCTTCCACGCACACTATGCATTTCTGACTTGTATATTCGCTTAGTCGTTTTTTTCATCATTCATTGTCTCCACGTGACCGTTTACCATATTAAAGTTCCTTTCTTTATCTTACTTTAAAAATATATTGTATCCATGTATTCATTTCTGACGTCTTCATTCCGCCTTCTATCAAATATTCATACCCTACAAAATTGTGAAAGATCATACAAATGATTAATTTATGGTCGATTTCGAACAATCATCAACGTTTACAAAATACAATTAAAATTCAGAGTGCGCGTGAAAACAGAAATTCAAGACGTTACAATAAACACACTACATAAAATCATTTATTATTAAGTCCGTGAGAATTTGTGTTGTCATATTAACGTTTAATAATATTAACGTTTTTATTATCAATGTCATAGTTACATGGACAATAAGAAGGAAGGAAACAATAATTATGGATGCCTTCGAGGTGTGGTGCTGGAGACGATGTTCCGTATCCCATGGACCGTAAGGCCTCGGCCACACAGGTAGGAGCCTCGCTTGATGCTTAGAGCTACGCTGCGAGCTAGGCGACATATCCTAGCAAACCAACGCACCGCATACTATCGTAATGTCCATACTGCACGCTTCGCGCCGTGTTTAATATGCCATAATCGGTTAATATAAAAAAGGTACGAAGAATTCAATATCGTTTGACTTTTACTTCGTGAATTTAAAAAAAAGTGAATTTTTTAACACTTTCTTATTTTATATAAGGTGCCTTTATATAATAACACTTCGGGCACGAAAGGGGTTATACTCGTACTTCCGGAAAGATTGGGTTAAGTTCCTTTTCCCTCTCTCACCGCCAGAGGGCGCGCACATGCCCCGACAGAATTAAATTCAAAAAATATTTTACTCTCCTAAATACATTGCTTTGTTATCTTTGGTCAACATTTGAAAACAATATATCAATAAAAAAAATTATATTCATTGTCTATCGTTAAAATGGTAACCTCCGTGGTCTAGTTGGTATTCCGAACTGAAGGTTACAAGTTCGATTTCCGTTGGTGCTCATTTAAACTAATTGTTTGTTTGGTTTTCACTTAGGGCGTCTTTAATACTGTGTTAACTGGTGAGTTGGAACAGAGTGCTATATAAATAAATCCTCCAAGTTTTAATGTATTCAACGAGACTGTTATGTTATATAATACACATATACATAAAGATACAACCCACTTAACACAATTTTCGCTTAAATTGAAATATTAACTCTTTCACGGCTACGGACCACTTAAATGGCCCATACATAATACGTGCCGTCCTGGCGAGCGGCCTTTTAAGTGGCCACTAACTTTGCGTGTCGATATCTCGGCCAAAATTAAATCTTCTTTAAAATTTTTAACCTGAATATAAGACAAAACGTGTCCTCTAGTGACATCTCTTTTAAAATCATCAAAACTTCAAGTACTTGATCCATAAGAAGTATTTAAACAGACCCCTTGCAGGCTGTCGATATTTAAAGCATTTTGAATAATCGCGCCACGCGTTCGGGCGATCCGAAGGTCATGTTTCTAATGACGATTGCTCCCGATCAATATGAAGTATTATGCGTCGATGTTTATTTTGTAAGTACGCGTATTGCGTATTGAATTAATTGCCTTTTTCATTGTTTATGGATTATTGTTTTCTTTGTATAATAAACATACTTTTATTTGTATAATAGTGTTATAAGAATATTTTCTAATATTACGTGTGTATAGTGTCAGCTAAAAAATGCATCGGCGCACAGTTCGACAGTACTCAGATTCGGGATAATGGTGAGTCATATTTTTATGTAGATACAATATAAATTTATTGACTTAAAACACCGCCGCCTGTGGGACACACGAAAGATACTCGAGCCATCGCCGTAAAAAGGTTAAATTAACACATCTTGATTTCATACATGCATGAAATTATCAAGGCGGTGGAATGTATGTTTCTTAGCACATTTTCGTCTTAATAAAAGCTATACTAGCCCTTACAAACGTTCTAATGTTTTTTCGATTATCTCGCAACAGGTAAAATGTCGATTCAATCAATTTAGCATATCCACTACAAACTTGATCAGTAAGAAATTTTAAATTCAATAAGAATTTATTACTAAATTGACATCTGGGGGAAGTCTGATCAAAGTAAAGTTAGTACGATCAGATACGAATATTTGATCCTGAGAAATATTTGACTTAGTATCGGAAGAGTAAAGAAAAAAAATTATACCTATATTTTATTATAAAGAATAAATATGACCGAAATAAATAAAAGCCTAAGTCTCCGGAAAACATATGATAACAAATGTTTGTCATATTAAAAAATATAGCTTTCGGTTCATGAAAACCTGCTGCCTCTTAATTTACGAAGCGATGACGCCTTTATGAAAGAGCATCATTTCCAAGGAGTTGCTCATTTTTTTATATGGTAACCCTTCAACATATCCGAATTAGTGATTGAGACGCGTCAAATAATGCGGCCGGGATACATGATTGTCTTCAATTCCATTAATTGAGCCTTCGAGTTTAGAACCACTAGAGTTAGCACGAAACTCGCAGTTTGTCATTGCACATGTTTTGAATACAACCCTTTACACGAAGAGGCAACAACACACGCACACGTCGAACACGTGTGAATATTGAACAAAAGTCCTATTTTACCAGGCTAGTACCCTATTTATATTTACAATCAGGAATCCAAACCGAAACCTTCGAGTGGAAGTCAAGGGTATTATCAATTAGGTCGCGGAGTTTGTCAGTCTTGCAGTTTGCATATGTAGGATTTAGTTGATTCCCCATTATGCTTATGTGGAATGATTAAGATTGCCATGAGAAACCTGAGCATCCGATTGTGAGTGAATAACCATACGAGAGACGATTCCAACTATAGCAATATTCTGCATGTGAAACTGTTCATCTTAACCACATGCTAAAAATCTTTTTCCAGCGATATTTGTTACGATACGAGTATTTTAAAGATGTATGTGTAAGATTTTTATTTTACGATACGAGTATTTTAAAGATGTATGTTAAAGATTTTTACAGCAACTTTAAAATAATAGATTAACCATTTAACTTTAGATTAGAAGGAAACCGGATTTGTAACTTTTCTTGCTCTAGAATCCTATCAAAACAGTCTTGAACTCAGATTCAACAAAACAACAAATTCCAGTTAGGCTAATTTTACTCTCTTGTAGTTTAATATATCTATTATTTTAGAACAAGTCAAGTCATTTTAAAACGATCTCCGTGGCCTGATTGGTGAAACGTTAGTTTTCCACTCTGAAGTTGCGAATTGAATTTCCGTTGGAACTTATTTTTATAAAGGGTGTGAGTGTAGTTTTCACTTATGTTAGTAATAATAAAAGTACAATTTATATAGCGTCGTTTACATAATAGAGTTTATTCAAGGGCGCTTTAACTCAGGATTCACACCCACTATTATTGACTGTTAAAAAATATTACAAAATAAATATATAAAAGTTGAGTCTAAGGATAGGAAGATAGTGGCTGAGCCCCTTAATTTAGGTACTTTCCCTAATTTTGCGTTCGCATATATTTATAAAAACATTTGGTAAGAAAATCGAAGAAAAATTTAACAAGGAAAAGACGACCTACAAAAAAACCTTTGTAGATCTTCTGGTATTTTTATTTATTTATTTATTTATTTTTTCAAAACAGGCTTAGCCCAATTACTTTGAAAAATACAAGACATTAAAAAAGAAGAAAAAATACATAGAAAGAAAATTTTAAAATTATTTAAAATAAAAAATAATGCATATGCATACAAACGAGTATATACACATATATTCAGTCACTTAAGTATGTTGATGAGTGCTTTCTAACGTGCTCAATCTGAGAAGAAAATTTACTTTTGCTTTTGGTAATGTGATATGAAATATGTCAATATCCGAAGCAGTCCCGTTCAGAACAGTTAAGGCCCTTCCAACAGGCATAGCGGCTGGAAGACCCGTTCTTGCGTATGTTATTGAGAACAGTTCTTGCCGGCGCAGTCTACTGTAATGTGAGATATTATGGTAGAGTAACACATTCGGCTTTAGGTGTAATGTAATTTATGCGTGTAGTGTTTATATATAATTATAAATTTCCAGCGCTTCTTTAAGCTTCAAGGTTTACACTTCCCAAAAAAGTTATCTTCGAATCTTGTTCAACCCCTCTCTGGTTGGTTGGAAGGGATTTAAACAGCGCAATAATCTAACGAAAGTGTAATACGACACAAAATTGTAACAAAGCAAAGTAGTCATAGATAGACAAAAGCACATAGAAAAAAAGTTCGTGTTTGATTAACGATGATATCCAATATAAACGGGTCCCAGTCTGGTTAAATAGTTCGTCTGCTAGCAATACTCGCACTCATCGCAACGCATGTGATTGTTATTGTATGCGCACGTAATGTAGTATTTCCAACTGGTATGAAAGTAAACTGTGTGTTACTTACCTAATCCAGTGGTTCTTAACCCGAAGGCATGATTCCTGAGACCGAAAACAATATTGTCTCCAGGTCGTGCTCTTTAACATGTCCGCGTCATAAACTCATATACTCGTATGTTAAAGACCGAACGAACGAAAAATATTTAAAAAACCCTAACATACTCGTAAATAACAAGTCTGAGAAATCATAGGAGTTATATGACAAAGTGTAGCGAAAGGAAAGTCTGGCGCTCTGTTATTTCAGCTTACCCCGACTGGGAATTGAGTAATTGTATATTGGTTCTCATTAAGTGAACTGAATTTAAACATAAAGTTGAATTACTGATAACATTTAGTGTTACTTTTGATTACCACACTACCGCGATTTAGGAAGATAGTTGAATTGTAATAAGGATGCGGATACGGCCGGCGCACGTGCGTTCTATTTTAGAAATTGGACAGATGGTGACAGATCATGGAGAGGCGGGGGGCGCCACTTGTGCACGCCCTTCTTCCCGCCTATATATTATTGCCATTATTATTATTATTATTATTGTCTATGGAGACCGGCCAAGGAAGAATTTTTAAGGATGGAATGTAATAAATTGATTTTTTATTTCGAAAATTTGCCTAATAATATATATTATTTTAGGCGGTATGCAATACGGTGCAATGCAATACTGATCGCAATTTTACATAATATTTATCGGTTCACGTTTTAAATATAAATTCGAAAATTAGAAAATGGACTATTTATATTTTCTCACAGTAATAACTTTCCAAAATTATCATTTGTTAAAAACACACATGCATCCATTTAATAATCCATCCATTATTTGATTATTTGTGCTCGAAGTATCGGTTCGATCTAAGGATACGATACTCCTTCAACGGACTTATGAAAAAGACGTGGGATATTTGATAGATATTTGTCTGGAGGAAAACATGGTGGTAGAGAAGAAATGATAGAATTTGACATATATTGGTGTTATAAATATACATTTACGTTACATATTAATACTTAAACGATCACAAAAGGCCGCAGCTATTTCCGGATGTTTAAAGAACACTATCTGGAAAAACAAGTATATGAACATCCAAAGCAAGGTGAGGATATACAAGACCTGTGTCTGCCCCATAATGACATACAGCATAGAGTCCAGAGCCGACACACTGTCAGAACCAAAAATCTCCTTCGAACCAGCGAAATGAAGGTACTCAGGAGTATCGCTGACAAAACCCTTCGTGATAGAGTACGAAACACAGAAATCCGAAGGACGTACGAAGTTGAAGATATTCTCAGATGGGGACGACAGAGAAGAAGGTTCTGGAACGAACACGTATCCAGAATGGCGGAAAAACAAAAGCCGTAAGAATGACCAGGGACAGTATCCCCCAAGCAAGCAGACCTCCAGGACGACCTCCCAAAAGATGGAAAGACAGCTGGCAGTCGACGTCACAAGAGGCAAACAATGATGCAGAACCATAACAGGCCAACAGGCCTAAAATAAGATGATGAAGAAGAAGATTAATACTTTAATTATTATATGTCACACGCGTTTATATGTATCATATATACAGAAAGTCCATTTAATCAATCCATCCCCTCCATATATAACATGCTCAGGGACTATACTATCACACCCTGCAGCCTTCTTCTTTTTCATATTCTTAACAGCCGCTTTTACCTCTTCTATGGCAAGTCTACACATATGATCCATCTTAATAGATTCACTCACACCCGCATATCTTGGATTAGTATCGCTTGTTGTACTTTCATACACTTCCATGAAGTATTCCTACCATATTTTCTTCATACTTTATATCTCTTTTATTGTCGCTCCATTTTTGTCATTCACATTCGTCTTGCATTCGAATTTTCACCATCTTTTTTTTGTTTTCTTCCAGATTTTTTTTTATATTGATCGAAAAAACGTCGAAACAAAATCGAAAGAACCAGTAAAAAACCGAATACACCTGCCAGAGTAATTACTTCAAAACGATTTCTTACAATCAATTAGCTTATGTATCATAAATACACGGTGTGGCATAATAAGTCATCTCATTCGATTTGCCTGTATATATTTTTAATTTACAAATAGTCAAAGATTCAATTAAAAACTTTTGTACTCGCAAGGAACACAACAAACGAGCCCGAATCAACTTGTACGCCAGAAAAGATCATTCAATAATTGCTACGCAAAGAACATTTCGATTACAATATGCTAACCATACGCCACCAACTGTTCAAACAATTCGACGACTGTCTTTAATGGGTGCATTGGTTTCATGTGGATCAGTTCCCCAGAACCTACAATTTCGTTTTTCGACAGACCTTCTCAGCTTAAAATTAGCTTCATCCGTCATCATCAATTGAAATGATCTTTGCTTAGCAATTATTTGATTATAACTTCAGGTGTACGATAAAATAACTTAGATTCATTGTTGCGGTGTGTACCTTTTCATTGTTGGACTTCTTTTAATTAATCTTTAATTATCTGCAAAGAAAAAAAAACATTTCAAATTGTAATTCTTCATCGCGTTATCAATGCTGAGCGTCATGGTCCTTTGCTGTGTCTCGAATTCAGTGCACCACCTGTCTTCGTCCTTCTCGATCCTGAGCCATACTGAATACAGCGCTTAAAGAGGGTCCTCTTATTCCTTTATTTGATCCATCTATCTCCTAGGACACTTCCATCTTGCTCGCCTTCTTCTCTCAACTGCCCCCGCGTTTACCAGTAGCTTTTCCAGACTTTCATGTTTTTTCTAGCAACATAACCGAAGTACATTACGATTTTATTTATATTAGTCACTTTTTCAGAAAGTGGAGAATCCTGGCTGTGAGTGTGGTCTGGATGGTGAAACTATAGACCATGTGTTTTTCAGTTGTCCGTTTCGAGACAGGTTTGAATTACTAAACGTCATGTTTTAACCGCGTCCAATAAACGATGCGTTTGATCTTTCTTCGAGAACTTTTCCTCTTATACGAGTAGATCGATTATTATTTTTTTAACATTAGTTTTACGAGTATATATAATTATATTATTTAATTGCATAGTGATAGATTTTTTGAAAACTCTGTCGTTTAAAACTCGTAGATATATTTTGATCTTGTGTTACTTAATAATAAGACCTTATAAGACGATCTCAGTGACCTAGTTGGTAAGACGCTTGTTTCCCAACCCGGAAGATACGGGTTCGATTCCCATTGAAACCGAGATTTAAACATGGATTTCAGTCTGGTTTTCATTTAAGGCCTCTTTAACATCTTTCTGGTTAGTTGGTTGAAGATATTGCTACATGGCAATAAGAAATGGGAAAGTGTAATACAATATAATGCACTAATATTAAAATGATAGTTTATTGTATGTAAAGCAGATTAGACAGTAGACTCTCCTCAAGGGTGATCTAGCTCTGGATAAAAATTAACTATTATTGACAGGTTAAAAACATTACAAAAAAAAACAGGTTCACGGTAAAAATGGCTGCGGTTATTAAATTATGAACTTCTTCCCATCTGCATATATATATAAAAAAACATATTTGGTAAGTAAACTGTAAAAAAAAACTTACCAGGGGAAGAAGAACGGCAAAGAAACCTCTGTAGATGTTCCGATGTATGATTCGGCTTAACCCTGAGAGATCGGCGCACTGCTATAGCAGTGGAAGAAATTTGTTCTACCCTTGTATTCTAAATGAATATCATTCATTTAGAATACAAGGGTACATATTCTAAAATATATTTATGTTGTAAAAATATTTGTTTTTTGTTTTTTTGTTGTTTAAAATAAATATTTATCACGAACGTCCGAATCGTAAATATATCTCAGCACTAGATAGACAATTATATTTTTTTCTCGTAGCACTCTCAGGGTTGAGGTGAAGTGTGCCATGTCTGTAGTGTTGATATATAATCATAAATTTTGAAAAAACTTCCCAAAAAAGGTTGTCTTCAAGTGCTTCCTAAACTTGCACACGCCACCAACACACATAACACTTTGAGGCAGACAAATATCGATCCAATTTAAATATTACTGGAGAAAACGAATATTAACCAAAGCTAAAGACCACTAGTGTATTAAATATTACGCAATAATAAAATAATTGTTGCAATATCAAAATAAATACCTTGAAATGACTAAAATACACTGTTACCAACTTAAGTCGAGTTTTCACTTAAGGCCTCATTTAAATAGTCTTGAAATGTAATTAAAAAAATGTTTCATTATATTGACTCGCATAATTACATAATGACTTGAATTTGATGGCACAAATCATCCTAGTTTGGGTGGATTGCCTATTGAAAAAATATAAGGCAAACCAAATGAGGCGACTTATTATAGTATACAATGTATAATTTGTATCCATGACCGTGTATGAAAAACAGTATTTAAGTGAAAATACCAAACACTAATATAGAATGATAAATCTTAAGGAAAATAAAAAGCCGTGAGACGACCAATGAATAAAATTCCGAAAGCCAGAAGAGTGAAAAGCTTTTATAAAAAGGAGAGTATGCACAATGAGCTTTATAGACGTGGCCGAAGTAAAAGATATTTGCTAGTATAGAATGAAGTGGGGATCTGTTCTCTCTGACTACCCCAATAGGCACATGGCGATGAAAAGTTTTGAACATCTTATATTTTTTGTAAACTAAATAAACATTGCAAAATGAAATGCAAGATTGTTTATGTATTTTAAATTTACATTTAAGGACTTTAATAAATAACCAAAATTTAAACGCGTATAATCCTGCTGAAACCCAGATTTAAAAAAAAGGATTCCAGCGTAGTTTTCTCTTTAGGCTACTTTAAAAATATTTCTGATTGGATGGAAGAGATTGCTACATGGTAATAAGCCCGCTAGGTTGTACTATATACAAAGAAAGTTTCATACAATACAATACATATATTACCATTTATAAATTTATTTATTGACAAAATAAACATATCACACTAACAATTATTAGGTGTTAACATAAGTTGTGTCCGTTTTATTTTCAATTTAAAAATGAGCACCAAAAATAAAACGAAATGGTAAATGTTATACGTCATTCGAAAGAAAATTTTCTGTTCTACAAGATATTGTGTTTGCTTTTACGTTACATGTATTATTTTATTTGATTACAAGCCTTCAAAATGGAATGTCAAGTAGACGAAAGTGAGCATTTTCGACACCTCCTTCTGATCGCGTTCAATAGAGGGAATAAAGCTGCTCGCGATATTTGCGAAGTGTACGGTGAAGATGCTATGAATGAAAGGACAGCTCGTCGATGGTTTTTGCGTTTCAAAGACGGTAATTTCGACCTGAAATACATGGAGCGTTCCAGACGACCAGTGGACTTCGATGAAGACCGTTTAAACCATATTATTCATGAAGATCCCCTTCAAACATTTTTCATCACCATTTTTTTTCATCACTATTTTCAAACCATTTTTCTTCACCAGTAATGATGCGGTAAAGGAACCTTTGCTTGTGGTCATGCGTAGCTCGATGACGCGCGAGCAAACCAGCAGAAATGGTCGAACGTTGATTTTTGTTGTTTTCACTCAAAACATGTGGAACCCAGTGCCGAACTTCTGGACTTTTCCCATTGCTTTAAGACGGCGGTATACAGTCATGTGACTATAATTCATCTGCTCAGCCAATTCTAGGGTGGTTTGAAGGGGATCTTCATGAATAATATGGTTTAAGCGGTCCTCATCGAAGTCCACTGGTCGTCCGGAACGCTACATGCCTTTCAGGTCGAAATTACCGTCTTTGAAATGCAAAAACCATCGACAAGCTGTTCTTTAATTCATAGCATCTTCACCGTACACTTCGCAAATATCGCGAGCAGCTTTGGCAGTTTTATTCTCTCGATTGAACGCGAACAGAAGGTATCGAAAATGCTCACTTTCGTCTACTTGACAATCCATTTTGAAGGCTTGTAATCAAATAAAATAATATATATAACGTAAAAGCAAACACAATATCTTGTAGAGCACAAATTTTTCTTTCGAATGACGTTTACTATTTTGTTTAACTTTTGGTGCTCATTTTTATATTGAAAAAAAAACGGACTTATGTTAACTCCCAATATATCGAAAAAAATAACGTATCTATCAAAAAAAACTAACAATTTAGTATACACATATCTTTCAAAATGTGATGCTTAAAAATTCTAATGTGTGCATGGCATATGTACACATGGAAATTTAAAAAATCAAATACGATTAATTTTATTCAATCAACTATGCAATACTTGAATAGGAAAAAATAAAAATAAATAACATTAAAATTGTCAAAAATTGAGCAAACACCATAGATAAAAAAAAACAACATTGAGACATATACGAGTATATTAGTGTTTTTCTTTACCATTTCCGTATATTGATAATAAAATATGTATATAAGTAAATCTATCTCGAATCCCACGCATATCGGCGTGGTCGCAGATGTTTATATCTATTTCTGTTCGACAGACTGACAGCGTGGAGTAATTTCGTTGCATATGATACGAAAGAACCCCTCCACTGTTTGTATGTTATGGCAACCCTAAATATATGGTTTTAATATATGAACAACGAGGCTTCGACATCTTATTGTAAATATTCATTTAGTTATTTAACTTTGAAGTTTAGTTGGAAAATAGTTTAACTGCATAGTATCTCACTAGATAACAATTTAGTATACTCAAGTTAATTTAGTATACTCAAAATATCAACCACGGATGCGCCAACCGAGTGCGCCGATGTCGCCCATGTGAATAGAACTATCAAGATCCTATGAAGTGGACATCACTTGACACTGGCGTATACTCCTTCATATATAGGAGTTCACGGCCATTATTCGAGAAAAAGAAGAACATTAAATATTATCAATCTTTACTTTTTTTAATTGAAGAAATTAGTATTTAAAGTTAAATTTATCATACCTTCCTTAAAGAAGGGAGTCGTGTAGTTTCATTACTTCAATTTAAAGTTTAAAGCGTACAAGGTCTGACTCTCAATACAAAATAGGACATTTTAAGGTTAGAAATTATTATTTACTATTTAGGCCCAACTGAATTTGTGCCTAGGTGTATCGTCGATACTAACAAAAATATTATATTTCCCAAACTCAATTCTAAAATGGTATTCTTCTTAGTTATATTTCTATAAAAATCTTAAGAGATCATCATCATCATGCCATGACTTTATTGAAGTAGCTAAAGATGTGTGATCTGACACCGTTGGACTATTTTCTCTGGGGTTACATGAAAAGCCAGGTCTATGAGAATGACCCCCAATCGATTCCTGAGCTGAAGGACGAAATTATTCGCGTTATTGGTGAGTTAGAACCGCAATTATGCCAAAATGTCATCGAAAATTTTGACAGAAGAGCACATCTATGGAGCTGCAAGAGGTGGACATTTGGCGGATATTGTTTTTTGTGTTTAAATATCATACATTATACTTAAGTGACCAATAAAAAGATTTTTTGAAATCAAAGCAAATTGTGTGTTTTATTCAAAAATTTAATTAAAAAAACCGCTCAATTTGAAAGACCGTTTATTTTAAATATGTACGTATTATGTTGCTATCAATAAACATATATTTATTTTAGTACAAACTTTGATGTATGAGAATTAAATATGGACGTGGAACAAGACTGAAAAGAGTCGAATAAATGCTGTAGAAATGCGTGCACTTTGAAGAATACATAGAGTGACAATGTATGACAGAATACAGAATGAAGTCATTAGATACGAGTATGAACTTAAGGTTGACGTGTTTAGTAAGATGTAGAAGAGCACTGTGAGATGGTTTGGGCATGTAGAACGAATGAATGAAGAAATACTGACAAAACAAATATATAGTGCAAATGTGAGTGGAAGGCGTGGTAGAGAAAGAACAAGGCAAGTATGGTTGGATCGTGTATGATATTTTGAAAGAAGCAAATTTTAAAAAGATAGAGAAATTTTAGGAGTTATATGGATAGAGAAGAGGCGAAAGATGTGTGTCGGGATAGGAAAGTCTGGCGCTCTTTCCTACCCCGATAGAGAGACGGCGTGATGTTATGTACGTAAGTAAGATATTTTTTACTCGTGCGTTAAATCAGCGATTCCCAACGGGGACATAAGGTGTACATAATTATCAGGGGGGCGAAAGAGCTTTCAAAGGAGTTATTATACTATTTATTAAATATTCGACCAAAAAAATCCCAGCCATTTAGTCAATTTGTAAATCTCATTAATCTTTAAAACTGACAACATTTGTATGTGTAAAATTAAACATATGAAATCTATGGTATTCATTAATATCTATTGCATTGCATATAAAAAGAAAATTATTTAATTAAAAACTAGAAATAAAATTTATGATTTCATAAAATAACTAATTAATAAAAATACTTGTTTTATTGTACAAGTTTTTTTACCGCCACCAAGTTGCAAGAAATAAAAATACTTATTGTTATACAGGCGGGCCTCGACTTTTTTTAAATTAAATTTTTTTAAGATTTTTGTCGATAATGCAAAAATTGTTCGCTTCCACGCAGTCGCTCCCACTTTTTTGGAAGAACTGTAATATATAGTATGGAACGCAATAGACAATATTGAAGACTCGTGGGCTGAAATAAAAGAGTCAACAATGAAGTGTCACTCAGGTTTTTCAATTTAAGCCCTTTGTAACATCTTATGTTTTGTATAGATGAGAATTAAAATTTTGATATGTATTATTAAATGGAAATCGACCGTACATTGCAAGAAAATGAAATTTAATAAAACTAGGCCGAAAAGTTTGTCGTCTTTCACACATTATCATTCCGTATATTATTTTCAGTCCATGCAAAAAGCACAAGTATGAAATACCTCCTACCTTGGACTGAAAGAAACGCCAAAGCTTGTGCTGAAGCAATATACACAAGAAACATTTTATAACGAATGATAGGTAAAAATCATTGAAACTTATTTATATATGATAAATATACAAGAACGTTTATTTAGACGTGATTCTAAATCTACCAGGTTGACCTTTTTACACTAAGTCGAAAACATCGTTGACCCAAGTTATCTAATTACAGGAGGCCCTCGACTTTCGCACAATTCGCTATTTCGCACATTTTTTAAAATACAATTTTTTTACGATTTTTGTCGATAATGCAAAAATTGTTCGCTTCCACTTTTTTGGAAGAACTGTAATATATGGAACGCAATAAACAATATTGGAGACTCGTGGGCTGAAATAAAAGAGTCAACAATGAAAGGTTCCTGGAAACAATTATGCCCACAAATGATGAGTGATTTTATAAATTCTGAAGAAACTCCGTAAACTATCACAGATGAAATAGTTAGCCTAATGAATGAACTAAACTTGGACGTCAACAACGAAGATGTTAATGAGTTGATTGAATCTCACTCAGTACCTCTGTCAAATGAATACTTAATTGAACAACAAGAAGTAAATGAAATACACACTGAAAGTGAGGAAGAAGAAGCTGATAAAATCGTCAAGACTTTGACAATCAAAAATATGAATGAATCCTTCCTGCATCTTGACTAATTGTTGATTATCATGGAAGAATGTGATGGAAGACCAATGGAGAACGTATATCTCAAGTACGTAGGGCGATTGAGAAAGACACAGCATGTTATAGAACTCTTTATCAAGAAAAGGAACAAAAGGGTGGTATTCAACTAACTCTTGGAGAGTTTATAAAGAAAACACCTGAAAGCACTTAAACACGCCTCGTTAGCTTAATTATGTACGAGTATATTGAAAAATAAATATTTTTAATATATTATTGATAAATAAATATTATTATTCATAAATAAATATTTTAAAATACAATTTTTGATGGTTTTTTACATCCCTCTACTTTCGAACATTCAACATTCGCACACATTTTCATGAACCAATTATGTGCGAAAGTCGAGGGCCGCCTGTACTAGAAGAGTTTTAATTCATTGTATTGTATTACACTTTCATTGTATACAATACAATGAAAGTGTAATATAATATAACGACGACCTCCGTGGCCTGGTGGTAAGACACTTGTCTGCCGATCCGTAGGTTGCGGGTTCGATCCCCGCTGGAACCCAGATTTAAAAAAAATAGGATTCCAGTCTGGTTAACACTTAGGGCCTATAAAAACATATTTCTGGTTGGTTGCAAGAGATTGCCACATGGCAATAAACTCGCCAGGTTAAAAAAATACAACTTAACAGGCTTTTTGTTATGTGGTCATATCTTCCAACCAACCAGAAAGATGTTAAAGAGACCTCAAGAGAAAACCAAATTGGGATCTTTTTTTAAAAAATCTGGGTTTTAATGGGAATCGAACTCGCAACCTTCGTGTTGGGAGACAAGCGTCTTACCAATTAGGCCACTGTTGACTTATCCTAAGTTGCAGGGAAAAAATACTTAATGTTGTATTAGAGCGGTTTTGACTTAGTATACTGCAAGGTGGCATTGGTTATAAAAAGTTGGGAAACACTGTGTTACATAAACAGAGATATGCTCCATGTCACTGTTTGTCAAAAATCGTATTTAAACCATTGAAGCAGTATGTTTACTGTATTGTGTTGTATTATGTTACACTTTCGTTGTATACAGTGCAACTTGGCGTGTTTATTGTCATATGAAAATCTATTCCAGCCTACTACAAAGGTGTTAAACAAGCTTTAAGATAACATCAGACTGGGAGTTCATTTTTTAAATTCTTGTTATCAACAGGTATCGAACTTACAATCTCCAAGTCGGAAGACTCCTAGCAACTAAGCCACGGAGATCGTCATTTATTTTGAGCATACTTTGGACATAACTATTTTGGACATAACTCGAATCATAAAAACTCTGGATTCGGGTTATGTCCCTTTTTTAGAAAAAAAATCAATCTGGAAACGACCATCCTATCTACAGATCCTAATGAACACTGCACAGCATGTTCTATCTAAAAACAACATCTCCTCCGACTTTTGTGACCTCGTTGGTAAGAAGCCTGCCTTCCATTCCGGGAGTTGCGGGTTCGATTTTCGTTCAAAACCAAAATGTTTAAAAGGATTCCACAGTCTATTTTTAGCTTCTTTAACATATTTCTGGTCGGTTGTAAGAGATTGGCAATAAGCATGCTAGGTTGGTTTAGTTGACAAGATGTCTGCCTACCCACTCGGGGATTACGGGTCCCGCTGTTACCTGATTGTTTGATAAAGCGTTCCAGATTATTTTTTACTTACGGCCTCTTGAACATGTTTCTGGTCAGTTGGAAGGAATTTTCGGAAGGAAGTCAATAAATCCGACATGGTGTACTGTATACAACAAGAGTGTAATAAAATACAAGGAAAACGATAAAACTAAGTACAGTACCCGGCGGTAAGTAATACACATCGTCTCTGTCATTCCGTCACTATTTGTCAGTCTTTCTACCTAACAGCTCTTTCTAGATACCGGACTGTTAGCGCATCGTGCAACAAAGACGATGCTCTACAAGGCCGAAGTTAGCCGATTATGGCCGACAGTCTCTTTCTTAAGCCCGATGTGTATTACTTACCGCCGGGTACTGTACGAGTATTTATTTGATAACTCTAAAGCGGCGTTTTCGGCCGAAAAATGTTCGTTATACTGTAATTTTTATTCGTTAAAACATATTCTTCAATGTACTTTCGTACGATTCAACAACAAATATTCGTTTATTTGAATATTTCGTTACTTCCGTATACGTTGTAATGAGATTTCACCTGTATATGGGAAAATGCGAAAGGGAATGATGATGATTTTTTCGATGTGGAAACAACCACCCTAATTACAAATCATTGCCACTGGTATGTTCTCTTCCTTTTAACAACATCTTCCAACCAGCAGACTCTACACCCGACCACCAAGCAGCAAACTCCAAGCAGCAGTCGGATCTATTTCGGCAGCAATGATCCGATCCGTCACCATCTGGCAAGCAGTGGCATGTGCGCACCGCGTGTTCTCTGTTTAGTGCTCGACTGTTATTGTTCTACATCGGGTGAACATCTGGTTTTCAAAATAGCAAGATGAAGACCACCACCATTGGTTTCTGCACCGTGAGAGCATAAAGCACACGAGCATGTCCATCCTGAATCATTCATCTTGAATTGGTTCTAATCAAGAGTTCGGATTAAGAGTTCTTCGTTTTAAAGGTTTGTTCACGGATTGATTGCGTATGTTATGAAAAATATGGATAAAATAATATACAATAATTAATGACGAAAAAGAGACCTTTTACTTCACATTAAAAAATATATACCGTATTAGCCCGAATATAACGCGGCATCGAATATAACGCGACCTATACATTTGGAGCAGGAATAAAAGGAAAATTTCAAATATAAAACAAAAATTAATTAGGTAAATTGCATTATAAAAAATATGATTTTTTTATTCAGATATGTTTGAATTATCACCAGTGTCGCTCGAATGATTACTACTCGATGCATCATTTATGGCATCTTCCTCTTCCCATAAAATGTCATCCTCACTCCCATCCACATTGTTGGAAATGCAACATTTCTTAAAACCTTTTTCAATAGACGTGTCACTAATCTTCTGCCAGGTGGTCATGATCCATTCCCCTAAGACTGGAATTGATGGTTTCTTTATTTTCCCTGTAGGGTTCAGAGGATGATTTCCAGCTAAGAGCCAATTGCTGTACTCCTTTCGTAAATTATCTTTGAATGGTTTATTGACAGATCATCATTGTATAAATAGGCCAAAACCCATACGATGATTGTCGTCGAAGAAAGACGTTGAATACAAGAGAGCGAGAGAGAAATACTTGGAATATCTTCGAAAGTAATTCGAATTTTGAATCTCGGTTGGTCCGTGATAAATGAAAAGATGGAAACTATACTGAACGAATTTTAAATACCAAGCTAATAATTGTTTAACCGGTGTAAAAGGGGACGATGTATAAATGATATATATAAACAAATTCTACATTTATGAATACATATTTTCATAAATGTAGAATTTGTTTTAATTCCGTGAATATGTCACGGGTTGCAACTAGTACATCTAAAACTTGCAACTGTGAAGTCATTCCTTCTGGAATTATCACCATAGCAGTATTCAAAGATTCAATTTTGTCTTCACTTTAGGTGTCAGGTGACTTCGAAATGCATCAAGTACAAAAAGACATGGCCTAAACCCCGAATATAACTCGAATGTTATTTTTGGAAAAATATTTTGAGTAAAAAATATCGCGTTATATTCGGGTTAATACGGTAAATAATAATTAAAATAGCAACACATCCATGCATACCGTAACGCCAGGTCTTTTTTGAGGTAAGAATGATTGCCGATAGTCATAAATAAATTATATTTAAAAAAAACAAATATCGAGGTACCAGCGGGAATAAAGCCCGAAATTCCCGTGCTAGACTGGACCAACGAGTATCTATTTAGTAAGGACCATATTGCTGAACAGTTTCAAGTATATTGCAATCTTGTTCAGTTATTATTGCAAAATCGATAGATGGCATTACAATATAATGTTACAACTAACACGTGAATGACGCCGTCCAAATATAAAAGCAAGTCAACACCAAAAATGTATTTATTATCAGTCCGAGTTCGGACGGACTAGATAGGAAATACGTTCATTATATCGCCACCCGATGTTCACTTTTTCAAGAGCTTTGATAACGTTTTACGACAGAAAAAAATCATTGCCAGAGAAGCAGCAGAAAATGCATTTTAAAAATTCTTGGACAATCCACCTGAGTTATATTCTATAGGCATAAATAAGTTACATCTCGCTGCTGCTCGCTGAAGTTGTCTCCTGCCTCCCTCCACCCACAATTTCCAACTCGAATGTTTACCGTAAGAAGTGTTTATATCGGTACCAGTTCGAACGGAATTCGGTCTTGTTTGTGCTCCCCTAATGATGAAGTAAAAACCGTGAAACAGTGAGGATTATACCGTTACATAAAATTTAATACACAGTGTTTGATAAAAACAAATAACGATGTCTTTAAATCTTCACAATGTGGACATGCCTTAACTATAAATAATATATAAATAAGTTAGTAGTTGGTTGGCAAAAATTCCTACTATCAATGGTTCTTACTTCGATTAATAAAGTGTATTTATTATTTAGTTATGTTTGATTGAATTTAAAGATTAAAATCGGTCGTTATTTTCAGAACAACCTGATTTTATAACTGGTTAACAAAAAAAATAAGGTTTGTAGAAGTCCTAGTCGGCATCAACCGTCGATGAAGTAAATAAATAAATAAATGGTTACAACTAAATAATCGCAATGAATTGAAGTCATATCAGATGCCAGGTGATTGAACCTTTGTGAAAAATGCGCAACCCTGCTTAATGATAATGGATCGAGTAGGAACGCTATATAAACAGGTGTGGCGTGCCATAGCTGGAGCAGCACACCTGTGCTGTGTGCCACACACAATACCCCGCTTACCGCACACTGCATCCCGCACCACACTAAATTCGCCCCTGTCCATAGTTTTATGACTGGTATTATCATAATGATAATTCAAAAAAGAACAATTTATATAACGCCATTTAGAGAGCAAACTCTCCTCTAGGGCATTCTAGCTCGGGTGCTCTAACACATTACTGGTTCTGTGTCGTGGAATGGGTGGTGTGTGCAGTTTTAGGAAGCACTTAATGACAACCCTTTTTGGAAGATCTTATCAAAATTTATGATGTTATATGAACACTGCACAAAACACTATACTAAACTTAAAGCCGAATGTATTATAGTATATTACATCACATATCGGAAGATCAAACAAAAGTTTATTTGTTGTTCGTCTTCCCTTGGTAAGCTTTCTGTTGTTTTCTTACCAAATATGTTTTCCTGAACATGCAATGTACCTTATAACAAAAAAATAATACGCATTTAAAGAGTGAGTAGTGAGTGTTCGACAAATTAAGGACAGAATACATAAAAAAACTGTAAAATAATTTTACACAATTACAACAAAAACAATCTTACAGAAACATGCATCAAATTGTACAAAATCATATGTTACCAACACACTACGGAGTTGTCCACAGGCGCACAGTCCGCACTGCGCAAAAATACAAACAGAAAAAGACAAATCATTGAAAATTTAAAACAAAGCATTAAAGACGGAATCAGACAGGTACAAATTCAAAAATCTCCTTCAATACGAGGAAAATTGATAAAAAAAAAACAATAATCAATTAAAACGCAGTTCAAAAAAGTTCTACAAAAGTCCTCGAAAGACACGTGGGATCCCATTTTATGGCTTGGATATTCGGAAGTGCCTTTTCAGGCACTCCTTTATAGGTTATCAAAAGTAACTCCAAAAATATCCGAGACTGCAGCGTACACATTTTTGATTCTGTGCAGTCTAGGTATGGGAGAATTCGCTAAATAATTTGTTCTATAATTTTCACATAGACATGTGTCTAGTAACCTGTACGAGAAGTGCCTAATCTAATAGCTGCAGCGATTACCTTCCTATCCTTACACTTAACTTAATATTTTAAATCTGTCAATAATTGGTTTCGAAACCAGTGTTAGAGCGCCCTTGAGGAGAGTTTTCTCTCTAAAGTGGCCATTGCGATAGTATGGGGTGCGTTGTTTCGCTATGATATGTCACCTAGATCGCAGCGTAGCTGTAAGCACCGAGCGAGGCTCCTACCTGTGTGGCCGAGGCCTTAAAAAGCAAATGTAAAACAAATATTTATAAATGTCACCTGAAAGACTGGTAAACGAGAAGAAAGATGGGAAAGAAAAAAAAAATGGATTTATGGTGAAACACATTTCGTCACTGAAGAGAGATGTAACAGAATATTTAAAAATAAATTACTTTGTTACTTCACTAATAACATCAATCCTCACTACACGTGTTTCTACCTATTTACCCGAGGCTCTCTTCAGGGAGAATGATTGCGATTTGTGAGAGCTGTACTTATAGCTTAATAGTGTCATGATACTATGATCATCCCACATTAAAAGTGTGTGGTCTATTGGCAGAATGAGCTCAATTTTGATAATGTATAAAAATATTTCTTATGCATTCGAAAATATGTGCTTAAGAGATATTAAACCTTTTTCATTATGTGGTTATTTATTACTTTCTTGTTTTTGTTTATGGCTTTGTGCATCTCTATGAAGAGAGACTCGGGATAGGATATAGAAACACGTGTAGCAAGGATGAATGTAATTAGTGGAATAACAAAGTAATTTATTGTTAAATATTATATTGTAGTGTATTGTACAATACAAAAAAATACTTAATAACGTGACGTAACTACTTAAATGTAAGTTTTTAGGAAATAATGTCTACGACAGGATGGCTAGCATGTCGATCGCAAAGTAATTTTTGGTCGATCGCGGCCTTCTTCGTAACTTACAATATGGCGTGCGATGTTGCCAAATATTATTACGCGCATGCATTTGTCAACGCAGTCAATTATTAGTAATATATACAGGTGGTCCTCGACTTTCGTACGTTCCACATTCGTACAATTCGCTATTTCGTACATATTTCGTACTGTATTTAAAAGTTAGATTTTTATCGATATGTATCGCAAAAACGGTGTTATATGAGGATATTAATAAATCAAGCAATCAAGGCAATTGACAAGAAAGGGGGGGGGGTCATTAAGTGATATTTGGAAAAATTATAATATATGGTATGCAATGAATATTATTGGTGACTCGTGGACTGAAATAAAGGAGTCAACAATGAGGAGTCAACAATAAAGGAGTCAACAATAAAGGAGTCAACAATAAAGGAGTCATCAATGAGGAGTCAACAATAAAGGAGTCAATAATAAAGGAGTCAACAATAAAGGAGTCAACAAGAAAGGAGTCAACAATAAAGGAGTCAACAATGAGGAGTCAACAATAAAGGAGTCAACAATAAAGGAGTCCACAATGAGGAGTCCACAATAAGGAGTCAACAATAAAGGAGTCAACAATAAAGTAGTCAACAATGAGGAGTCAACAATAAAGGAGTCAACAATAAAGGAGTCAACAATGAGGAGTCAACAATAAAGAAGTCAACAATAAAGGAGTCAACAATGAGGAGTCAATAATAAAGGAGTCAACAACAAAGGAGTCAACAATAAAGGAGTCAATAATAAAGGAGTCAACAATGAGGAGTCAACAATAAAGGAGTCAATAATAAAGGAGTCAACAATGAGGAGACAACAATGAGGAGTCAACAATGAGAGGTTGCTGGAAAAAAATATGTTCACAAATGATGAATGATTCTGTGGACTTTGAAGAAACTCCTGAAGCTATCGCAACTGGAATAGTCAATATAATGAATTAATTAAACTTATATGTCAACAACGAATATATTGATGAGTTAATGCCATCTCACTCTCTCACCTTTGTCAAATGAAGTCTTGATTAAACTACGAGAGATGAATGAAACACAAAATGAAGGAGGAGAACCTGATAACGAACTCATTGTTAAGACTTTGACAATCAAGAATATAAACGAAGCCATCATGCATCTTGACAAATTTTTGACCATCATGGAAGAATGTGATCCCAATGGAAAATATATATATCATGTACGAAAGGCAATAGATAAAGACACAGCGTGTTACAGAACTCTTTAGCAAGAAAAGAAAAAGAAGAGTACAATTCAACTATCTCTTTATAAATTTATAAAAATAGCACCAGTTACTAATCAATAGTGTTATTTATTTATATGCTAATACACCTCGTTATAAAATAAATATTTTAAAAACACTTTTTGATGTATTTTTTCCTTTGCTCTACTTTCGCACATTTCAACTTCCGTACACATTTCAGGAATCAATTAGGTACGAAAGTCGAGGACCGCCTGTATTTTAAAATGTAGATATGTCTATTCATCAATAAATATATTGTATGTACAGTACCCGGCAGCAAGTAATACACATCGAGCTTAAGAAAGAGACTTTCGGCCATAGTCGGCTAACTTCGGCTTTATAGAGCGTCGTCTCTATCATTCATACACGTGTTCCGTCGCGAGACTGTTAGCGCGTCGTGCGACAGAGACGACACTCTACAAAGCCGAAGTTAACCGATTATGGCCGACAGTCTCTTTCTTAAGCCCGATGTGTATTACTTACCGCCGGGTACTGTATGTTAATTAACATGTATGTATCAGTTTTATTTTTCTTAATATATTTATTTTATTTATAAGTTATTTCCGCTTATACTTATTAATAAACTTTTAGTTATTAGTTACTATTTTTTAACATGTGTGTTACGTGTCAATTTGATAGGTAGATTGCGACCATTTTTTAGGTAAAAAGTCCATCGCGACAACAAACGAGATGATCACAACTGGTCTACGGGGAATCATCATCATACTATGTATACGATATTGGTACTAAATAATACATCATTCATATGTTATTTTTAAAGCCCATTATTTTTTTAAATTAAAAAAAAAATTTAAGTCGGTGTCGAATTTAGACAAACGTTTCCCAACTACAACGTCGATTCCGAGTACATAAAAAATCAACCGACTCTGGATCCTGACTCCGACTTCACTACCCATCCTGCTTATTATCATTAAAAGGCACCACAGAAGTTAAGTAGTTAAGAGTGTGTGATAGCGTTAGTAAATAGTAAAACTCTGGACTTTGAAGTACGTCACATTTTTTTCAGGCATTCCAATTTTGATATGCCTATTAATAAAAATATCACATGTGTCCCGCGAGCTTTTACCCAATACCGGTTTTGCCACGCGGTCCAAAATAGTTGGCAACCCCTGCCTTAGACGTTCAGATACCAAACAAGTGGATCAATCGAATAAATCAAACGAACTGCAGAATTCCTAAGCTGACTGAAGCATTAGACACAGAAGAACAATATAAACTAAAGCAAAGAGAGGGTCGAGGTGAGGGGCAGAGCAGAGCAGCAGGTGACAGGTGGACGGCACAGCTGACTGGACACAGCTGGGCTGCAAATGTAGCTCTAAACACTCCTCAGCAGGAGGAAGGTGACTCCGCACTAGCGATAATACCAACGGTATGAACCGGTGAATAACAATATCGTCAATTAAAATAAGAATAAAAACACTAAAATAATGCCAAAGACACCTGTACACGTGTCTTGCGTGTTTTCTCTTCTTGTCTGAACCTTTGAACCGTGTTTTATTTCATCAAAGGTGTAACAGTCAAAAAGGAATCTCTTCACTCAGCTGTCACTAAGACACATTGGAATCACGCCAGAACCTATGAGGATTTAACAAAGCCGAGTCAAGAGTAGGGCAACCGGGGCCCTGGCCCCAAGCGCTATATCTGAAGAGAGCTAAAATCGTTCGAAAGAAAAGAAAGTAGCATAAAATGAATATATGAAAAATAGATTTAGTCTTGAACAAGACGAAATGTCTTTTTTTTTTAAATTTAATTGAATGGATTACTTCGGGCAGCGCCATGTAGAGAGCAAACTCTCCGTAGACGACCTCCGTGGCCTAGTTGGTAAGACGTCTGTCCCTCAACCCGGAAGTTGAAGATTCAAATCCCACTGAAACCCAGATTTAAAAAAAATCTATTCTGATTTTCATTTAGAGCACTTGAACATATTTCTCGTTGGTTGGAATAGATTGCCACATGGAAAAAAGCCCGCCAGGTTGTACTATACAGCGAAAGTTTAATATTAGGTGTTAACATAAGTTGCGTCCGTTTTTTTTTTTTCAATTTATAAATAAACACCAAAAGTAAAACAAAATGGTAAAGGTTATACGTCATTCGAAAGAAAATTTTCTACTCTACAAGTAATTGTATTTGCTTTTACGTTATATATATATATATATTATTTTATTTGATTACAAGCCTTCAAAATGAAATGGCAAGTAGACGAAAGTGAGCGTTTTCGACATCTTCTTCTGTTCGCGTTCAATCGAGGGAATAAAGCTGCCAAAGCTGCTTATGATATTTGCGAAGTGCACGGTGAAGATGCTATGTTTTACTTTTGGTGCTTATTTTTAAATTGAAAAAAAACGGACACAACTTATGTTAACACCCAATACAATACAAACTCTCAAGGGCGCTCCAACTCGGGTCTCGAACCAACCAATATTTAACAAATCACGTTTTGCAGCTATAACAGCACCCGAACGAATAATGTTAAACACTTTCATTGTATACAGTATTTCCTTATATGATTATTGCTATGTGGCAATCTCCTTCAAACACTCAGATAGATGTTTAAGAGGCCTTAAGCGGAAACCAGATTAAAAACCTTTATTTAAAAAAAATACTGGATTCCAACGGGAACTAAACCTGCAGCCTCCGGGTCGGAATACAGGCGTCTTACCAACTAGGCAATGAAGGTCGTCAAGTTATGACTAAGTGTCTCTATTGATCTGTCGATAATAGTGGGTTTGAATCCCGAGCTGGAGCTCTACTGAGGAGAGTTTATTCTCTAAACGGCGCTATATAAATTGTCCTTTTATTATTATTTAGAATATTTGATTTCTAACAAAATCAATTTCATTACACTTATGGACGATTTTGCCGACCTGAAAGATTGAAAAATATAGTTATAAATATACATTTTAAAATTCATTGTAATATCAAACATTATAAAACTATATCTAAAAAAATTTAATAATATTAAGATAGGAGAAAAAAAAATTAAAAAACAGAATCTTAAATTTTTTAATAATACTGAAAATGTTATAGTAGGAGTAACAATTTCCAAAGGCAGGTTGGTTCGGCATAAAGGTTGATAAAAAAATCTGAGAGTTTAAGATCTGGAACATACAAACGAAGCCCATCCAGGACGGTTGGTTTTCTCTGATAAGGAGTTTAACGACACATAAAAAACGTCTATCTGAGGACACACACGATTAAAAAGTGTGATTGTTCTACCTACGGTATTTCAAAAGGCAGGTCGGTTCTGTATAGAGGTTAATAAAACAATCTGTGAGTGCGTTGCTTCAGACAATTATCCGAAACGTGCAAACCATGACCATCCAGGACGATTGGGTTTTTCTAATAACCCCTGAGCAGGCAAAGCATAGTGTGTGATGCTTTGGAATACAAAGGATTCTGCTGTCATCAGATCGGAGGGATAGTTCTTGCTAAAAAAAAGAAAGATATTTTTTTGAAGAATGATACCGAGGAGTATGAATTGCTCAACACTCCAGAGGATTGATAAAATGTAGAGATTTTTGCGCTTTATTATTTTAAGCCTTTGGAATCGGGCGGCATGATATTCGGATATATATTACGATCATATTTATTTATTACTCGACCATATGAGGTGCATGGCCGCGTGGTAACTTCCGTGCGGAAGGTCGCCGGTTCGAACCCCGCGCTGTACTTCTACTTCTTTCGATTGACACAGGCATTTTTCCGCTTAGTTTTCAAGGATATAAGGATACCTTTGACTACGGTCATATCTATTATTAAAAAAAAAGTGAAATATAAACCATGCCGACGTGCTCCGATCGTCTCCCTTCGGTGTGCCATCGGATCCAGTACAGTGGTGTGGCCGGTGAGTTTGCTAGTGTACAACGGCTCACTCACTCACAACTCCGTTTTACAACTAAATGGTGAGGGGATCCTAGACGAGGCTCAGTAATGTTGACGACAATAACAATATGATATATTTATTTACTAACAAAAAAAACAGCGAAAAGATTATTACAGCGGGACAGTCGCGATAACATTGTTCGAAATGTACCATTAAGGGAGGGACAGAGAAAGGACAGATGCACCCATTCCTTTAGGAGGGAAATATAGTATGGAGATAAGTAAGTATCACAATGTAGGGAATATTATGATAAGTGGCGTAAGATATGTATGCACAAATATGTGTATGGTCCCCCATCACATCACAATGGGTGCCACACATGTGCAAACAGATGGCGAAGTCTCGGCCAGCTCGTGTATTTCTTGGTCTCAACTACAATAGATGTCCGTTTACCGTGACCCCTTTTATCGTGATATTCGCTACACCGTAATTTACCTTTTAGAACTCATTTGATAAAAATTAGGATCAATTTTGGATACTACCTTGATCAAAAAGGTTTAGGACCGGCCACCATGTGGCGCTGTCAGTCACCCTATTGGATTTTTTTTTCGTTAGGTTACCACATCTATCATTGACACTTTCCTCCAAATTTCAGCGTCATAGCTTGACATTTGTAAAAGTTACGCTGTACTGAGTACATCTACCTTTGTGCGTGTTTTCGATTTTTTACAAGTTTGAAAATGGCATCAACTGTGCATCAACGAGTTTGCATTAAATTTTGTGTGAAAAACGGATTTAACGGTCCGCAGACCTTGGAAATGTTGGAGAAGTGTTTTTCGGTGGCACGAACGCTTCAGAGGTCGAGGATGACGAACGCAGTGGCAGTCGAAAACCGATGAAAACATCGATAAAATGCAAAACTGGTGCCGAAAGACCTCGATTTCATGCAAAAAAAGGACCGCGTTGAAATCGCGAAAGACATGATTTCCATGAGTTTTTGACCAAACACAACACGAATACTATCCAGCAGCCTTCAAATTCACCTGATCTGACTCCCTGCGACTTTTTCCTGTTCAACCGACTAAAAAAACCGCTTCGCGGAACGCGTTACAGCACCCGAGAGGATGTCATGAAAAAATCGAAGACGGCTCTGATGGACATACCGAAAATTGAGTACAAGCGGTGTTTCGAGGATTGGATCAAGCGCTAGCGTAAGTGCGTTGCAGTCGATGGGGAGTACTTTGAAGGGGACCATATCGATTTTGATGAATAAACTTGTATTTTCGATTTTATGAATAAAGTCCTAAAACTTTTTGATCAAGGTAGTATCGAATACATAATTTATTCGATATTTACATTTGTTATTTTATTTTATTTCAAAGTTCATATGACGACCTCCGTGGCCAAGTTGGTGGTCCCGCTGTAAACCAATTTTTTTAAAAAGGATTCCATTCTGGTTTTCTCTTAAGGCCTCTGTAACAACTTTCTGGTTGGTTGGAAGAGATTGCCATGTAGCAATAAGTCAGCTAGGTTTTACTGTATACAATGAAAGTTTAAAAACTTTTTGATCAAGGTAGTAGTTGTGATTTTTTTTAAACTCAAAAGAAATGTCTAAAACAAAGCAGACCAGATTGTCGTGTTAGAATAGTTTATATATCTTCATTATTGGAAAAACTACCCCGTCCACATTCGGAATCAAAATATTTTTTTCCCTTTTTCGGGTCCACTTTAAGTTATATGATTTCTTCGGGCTTCTATAGTCATAGAAAGTTCAAGTTTGTTCTTCAATTTCTTCATCCAAGTTTAGGTGGATTGTGCTATCAAATAAATAGAATTATGAGTCAATATAATAAAACTAATATTGGATGAAAAAATAATTCCTGATTGTTCGCTGATCGTGAAGGTTGCTCAAAGTGACGATTTTTCAGTCCCCAATAATCACGGTAAGAGGGCACCTACTGTATTCCACAAGCAAAATATTATACAATATTATCACAGTATGAAGCGAAGTTGTTAAAACACTAAAGTAGGAATGCAGAAAACATACGTTGATTCAAAAGTATTTAATTTACAATGGCGAATAGACTGGCGATACACGCATATTTTGCTTGTTTTGTATAGACAAGAACAAATTCATCAATTCTGGAAGAACTAATAATCAAATGGTAATAATCTAATTATAGACAAGAACAAATTCATCAATTCTGGAAGAACTAATAATCAAATGGTAATAATCTAATTATAGACAAGAACAAATTCATCAATTCTGGAAGTGAAGGTTGCTCAAAGTGACGATTTTTCAGTCCCCAATAATCACGGTAAGAGGGCACCTACTGTATTCCACAAGCAAAATATTATACAATATTATCACAGTATGAAGCGAAGTTGTTAAAACACTAAAGTAGGAATGCAGAAAACATACGTTGATTCAAAAGTATTTAATTTACAATGGCGAATAGACTGGCGATACACGCATATTTTGCTTGTTTTGTATAGACAAGAACAAATTCATCAATTCTGGAAGAACTAATAATCAAATGGTAATAATCTAATTATAGACAAGAACAAATTCATCAATTCTGGAAGAACTAATAATCAAATGGTAATAATCTAATTATAGACAAGAACAAATTCATCAATTCTGGAAGAACTAATAATCAAATGGTAATAATCTAATTATAGACAAGAACAAATTCATCAATTCTGGAAGAACTAATAATCAAATGGTAATAATCTAATTAAGTAGAAACAAAGTGAGACAAGAAAACATATATTTATCAACACGCCATTTCACAGTCGGGGTACGCAGAGAAAACAGAACACCAGACTTGAAATTACGGGTACCGTATAGTCTCGGAGGTTACGGGTTTGATTCCCGTTAGTGGTGATGCACCGGGTACCCGGAAATTATCCGGCGCCCGGCATATCCGTCAATATTTTCAACACCCGCAAATTACCCGGGTCTTGCAAATATTGCCGGGATCCAGTGCCGGGTATTGGGTCCCGTGAAAACTAAAAAGAAGATAAAAGAAATGAAAATAAATCACACGAAATTTATTTTAACATATTTTTTTTATTTTTGAAAAAAAAATGCAATAAATGTTATGCTGCTACCCAGCTAAGTATTGTCCAGCCAATTTTGATAGTTTTACCTACCCTACACGTAAAGAGACTACAACACTCGCAAACATCTATCACGTATGAGTATTGTTTACCATGCGAACTCCTTTTACCAGACTGAGCCCTTTTTTAGGGTAGCATCGGGAATCGAATCCGAAAGATATGTATGGAAGTCAAGCACCTTGCCAACTAGGCTACGGAGGTCGTCTGTTCGTTGAACAGCACTTATCTTTAATTATTCTTCGGATTCACTGAAGTGATCATGTCACAAATCTCTCGGTCCTGCAACGCTTCATCTGTAAACATATAGAAGATATGGTTGTAAAGGCAAAGTTGCGGTGGACCGGACATGTCATACGCATAGGCGATAATAGGCTCTCAAAACGCGTCTTGTACGAGGAAGTAGAGGATAAGCGAAGGGTTAGTGGGTAGATAAAACGCTTTAAAGACAGTCTGCGAGAGTCGTTGACTTTATGCGAGGACTGGGAGCAGGTGGCACAGGACCGTGGAGGATGGGAGCCATCTGTTCTGGGAGAAACAGTCAGCGTACTGCAAACGTACGTCAGCATTGCCAGGCGACTAAGCAGGATCCACATATCTGTGACATCTGCGGAAGGGAGTGCGCATCTATGAACTGGCTGTTTTCTCACAGAGGATCTTATGATTGACGTGGAAGAACATTTCAAGATTGACGTTGGAATGGCGAGGGGATTCTCGACAATGAAGCGCAGCAATGACGACGATCTTCAATAATACAACTGTGAATCTCAGTATCATTTTTTCTGTCGTGCG